>JAGTTH010002009.1:0-104952 GCA_022606485.1 Agraylea sexmaculata
ATATCAGCTATAGCGAGGATAGACACTAATAATGATAAAATGATAGGAAGAGCTAATAAAATTATGTCACATGCGATTCAATATTAATGTATGAGAAAAAGTATACCAATAAAACCATTTTTTTCAACAGAGTGAATGAATATCTTTACCATTTGTCTTTATTTGAATTGCTTTTTGAGAAAAAGCATTATATTTTGTTATCTATATTATATTCAAACAAAACTGCAATTCCTATAAACACTATAGAGTATGGTCATATTAAGTGAAGTGGTCAAGGAATGAATGCTTAAAATAATATCAGTTGGGAAACCTAGTCACTTGAGATATTTCAATGCTTATCCTAATTTACCGGTTGTATTTGTGTATATTTATTTATTTTATTGAAGGTGGTGGTGTGAGTAATGTGCGAGTGTCTCGTAATGAGGCAGGTAAAGTAGTGATATCGGCTAGTAGTAGTAGTAGGTATAGTAGTATAATAGATATTGTGGGTGTGTGCGTGTCGGTGTAGTAGTGTGTGTGAGGGAGCTAGGATGAGAGTGTGTGAGTGTGATGCATAGTAGTGTGTGTGTGATGCATAGTAGTGTGTGTGTGACTTATCATCTCCAAGTATTTCAAGAAGGACATTGAAGACAGCGATAACTCCGTGTATCGCCTTTCCGTGCGCTTCCCCTCCGCAAATCTTCCCTACAAGAACAATTTTTAGCTTGCCCCCTTTTAAATATTGCATTATTACATATTTAAAAAATACTCGTTTGTTGGTAACACAATGGGGCACGTTTTTCCGAAAACAGTGAAACGATATAACATTTGAATAAAGAGATATTAAATAAAAACCTTAAAAAACGGTTTTTCGGCCGTCCTGTAAAGTTGTGTTTTTCGACTCATCGCCGTCTTAGCGGAGCCCGTCGATTTTGTAAGCGATTAAAATTTGAAGCGGTGCATTGCAATGTGAAACTTTCACATACGAGTAGATTAAACTTCCCAAATGCAAACATAGAAATTTAACTCAATCGATCGTTCATATGTATATATGTTTGATAGTGAAAATGGCAAACTCGATGATGAGTAAGATATAAACCCCATCAGATTTTTACTTCCTGCATTAGCATGGGTATAAATAATCGATGGAGACTATTTATGAAAGTCGGGACGCATTGCAGCTACGGGCTATAAAAGCAAAGCTCGTTACGTCAAGGTAATGGTGGTATTAAAGCAACCAAGGGTAAAGAAATGCATATAGTATATATGTAAAAGCACTTTAAAGGAAAAGAAGAATGTCTCTTGGATTTTATGCATCGCAATGCAAAAGATCGACGCCAATTTGAATGAGAAATGTGAACGAAGAGAAGCCTTTTCCAACCACTACCCACTTTTATTGCATCCATATCGGCACGAGTGTTTTGCATTTGTCCAGATTCAGAGTAAATTTACAATATATTTGAACGAATACAAGGCTACTTAAATATATAAATTTAATTTCACTAGTTTCGTATTATAGGAAGCTTGTTGTAATGTGATAACCACCAATACACCAAATAACCAGTGCACTAGCTCAAAATTTACCGAAACTAGTATGTCAAATTTATTCCACAAAAAATAGTCTTATTAAACATATTCAGAATATGACTTATCGTACATTACAATGACAAACTTCCTGACTAACCCGATTATAAGTAATGTAAATAAAACCAAATGTGATTCGAGGCAACATAATTTAATTTAACCAATGAACTTTAAAATTGATATCATTAGAAAATTTAATAACTTAGAAATAATTCACTCGATTCTAATTTGGTTTAACCCAATCAATCAAATGTTATTTAGTTTTAAGCATAATACTTTGTAATTATTATTGTTAATTCAGAGTCTATTCTTGTTCTTGTTTTTAATAATCATATCTGTAAATGGGTTTTTTATTTTCTTTTCTTTACACATTTTTTATTCTTTAATATTGAGTATCTAATGTCACATAAAAAATGCTATTCTCATATAAGTTATAGGTAAAAAAATATTCTGTACACCTAAGTCTAATTCATTAGATGTTTTGTATTATATAAAGAATTTAAAATTCAAGTAAAATAAAGAAATTTTAATATATATATATTATATATATATATATATATATATATATATATATATATATATATATATATATATATATATTTATGTCAATTAAAATAAATAAATGTAAACGTTTCATTTTTTATTAAAATTGTGTTTTGATGCCAACATACGTTTTACTGATACTAATATATATATATATATATATATATATATATATATATATAATATATATATATATAGTAGTTTTACAAGTGTGTTTTTGTATTTTTTTCCATAAATTATGTAATGACTTTTTAATTATTTTAATATCAATCTGATTGTACTCCGTATTAAAATAAGTAATATAAGTCGATATTGTAACATCTTAAAATATATATATATATATATATATATATATATATATATATATATATATATATATATATATATATATATATATATATATATATATATATATATATATATATATATGGCTTATCTTGATCATGGGTTCATATTTAGCTTAAAAATCTCGAGATAATATAAAATTCAATTAGTGTTGTTACTACACAGATCGTAAACATAATATTTTTAATAATAACATTTTATTAAAAGGCCCATATGCGTATATATTCAATAAAATAATATTTTCCCTGCGTAAAAATATTCTGTTGTTTCTCGGTAGATCCCGTTTTTTCCAGAAAAATATAAACATTTTGCTCGTAACAAGTTAAAAAAACCAATATATGGACGGCGTTTCTCTCTCAATTAGTGCAAAAAAACAGTTACAGTTACTAAATGTTGAAGTAATATCAAAGCTCAACAGCAATACAAAATTATTTATAGGAGCTATTTGTATTCAATTGCAATAATTATATATATTTAGATTTATAAATATTTCAGTATGGACAGTTGATATAATCAGTGGTATAGCAATATTGAGGGTTGTATGTATTATATATAGGCTGTGATAAGGCACCGTTATGTAAATGGCTCCACTACAAACAGTGGCTGATTGAAGGGGGATGTTGCTTTATCATGGTGGACACTATTCAACACCAACAACCATGAAAGCCTCTCAAGAAATCTAAATCTGCTTATAGCCTCGATACACTCACAACACTCGAGGGAGTTTCATTCATCTACATTCATAATAAATATTATCCTACCGAATTATATGTTCCAGCTTAAAATCAATAATACAACATTAATTTTGGTCCTTCCGCTTTCAACCCTTACTGTTGAACCATATTAATAATTTTATGAAACGATCCTTCAAATATATAATTCGTATCGTTTGCGCTTAGTTATATTTTAGTCACTCTTATATTTATTAGATACTTATTAAAAATATTGATATATTAAAATATTGTAATGTATATTTTTAACACACCTATTTGGGAGGATTACAATATTTTTTATTTATATATATTATAATTATTTACTATCTTACTAGAAGTGTGGCAAGATTTTATAGGGTTAAAATAACCTAATTTGAGTAAATTTTAGGTACATCTAAACCTTGAAGATTCTCAATAAAAACTTTTAACTATTTATGAAATTAAGTAGCTCGAAAATATAAACACTTTTTGTTTATTAGTAAATATTATATTCTTAATTGAATAACCTTCTTATTTTTATTTCAACCAATTTTCCATACATTCTATCGTATTATATTAGTCTTGTGAGATTATTTACATTGCCACTAATCAATGTAAAACTGGATCTGGAAGACGAATAGGGATATCAATATTATTTTTATTAATGTGATATTTTCAATTCGAACCAATGAGCTTTTGTATCTTGGTGTCTTAGATGTTGAGCTATTAGGATATGTTAATAAAATTAATATTTTTTCTAGTTGTTACAGTGAAGGATAAATGGTTTGTTTTTGATGAAATTCTTAGATACGTTTATTTGAAAAAGAGTGTAGTATTTACTGTGGGGCGTGAAGATTTGGCATGTATCTGTATGTCTGGCCATAAAGTGACCATGTAAGCACATTGTAGAATGACAAGCGATTCTTTAGTTGGTTAAACACACTATTTTCTAAAGTTGGTATCAGTTGTGTTAGGGTGATATGCTGAGAAGGCTCATGTCGGATTACTCACATATAAGGGTTGTGCCGTGTCACCCTATCTTCCAAACAAACCTCTCCCTCGTCACACTATCATAATACCAACTTGCAACAACACAGGACTCAAATCATATTACATACACCTTACCTATTTCAATTTCATCTAGATCGAGTTTACTGCCGACAAATTTATGTGACTTTGGCTACTTAAATCTCACATATGTTTATGTAAACATCATGCTGAATGCAGAAAGTTACATTCGTATGATAAAGTTAAAGCGTATCGCTTAAGTGAATTCTGTTTCAAGAATAACATCAGATGGAGATTCAGCAGTCAAGTTGGTTTACTGATTAGAAAATTTATTGAATGCCATCATTGAATCGCGATCGAAGTTTGAAACATTTCCGAAGTATTACCGAAGTTAGTTGTATCTTAAGGGGGAATTGAAACCTCGTCTCTGGCATAACAAGTAACGTATTTTGATTGCTATACTACAAAGTTATTATTTTATTTAGAAATACACAAAAAATAACCAACTGCTATCTGAGATTATTGACATTAAAAATAAAAAGGCGGGCGCTCATTCAATTATAATGATTAATTATTCTATAAACGGGAATATGGTCAATAAAGGAATTTAAATAAAAAGGACAAATTCTGACAGTTTCTTCCATATTAGTATTTACTTTTATATCATTATATATTAAACAATACATAAATTAATATTTTTTTTATTATGCTCCTATCAGAAATGTAATAAACGTTACTGCAGTCGATAAGCTTAGAAATAACCCACACCCTAAAATAGGTCAACGAAATAATTTGTATTTTTTGTCGTTTATAACTCAATATATTAAAATTACATATTATCGTATATATTTTAGGGCAAATTGCGGAAATTTCCGAATGATGAGCGATTTTTGTCAAAAAAGGTGAAATTATTAATTTAATGTTTTGATGCATCGAGTCTAACAAACTCAGTCGAACTAATGAGTAATTCATATTTTTAATCTGGAAACATTTATCATCCGATAGCCGGAATGTTTTATTAGTTTTCTTACATCCAATGCAAACGTAGTAACATTCAATCAAGGAATACAATCTCATTCATAATTCTCGTATTATACGTGCTTCTGTCTGCGACCATAATTTACTGTAACTTTAATGTGTTTTATTAAAATACGAAACTGCTCTCCTACTCGACCATGAATATTCAACGGGTTATTAAAATAACCTCGTTACGAAATACGTGCTTTCGAATTATATAATCTTAGTGGAAGAAGAGAGACACGCTAACGGCACGTGTAAGACATTTTCACCATACTTAAAAGACATTTAAATCACTCCGAATGATGCAATTAAAAAACTCTACGCCAAACAACACTTTGAAGAATCTTTAAACACCGCTTAAATGATATAAAATATTTAATACGACATTATGAAGTCACGTAAATACATACGGCTTTTCTAATTGTAACATTTACAGTAACACAGTACAGAAATATAATATGCGTTTAAAGTGGAAGTAAAACAGGAGCAGATGAAAATAGCTTTAATGATGGCTAAAATCAAGGAATTGGGTCTACAGTCTACATAATTGGAACAATGTAATTCAATGCAAGGAGCTTGTAAAGGGAGTCCACTAACTAACTGTTATAATAACTGAACTGTTTTGCTAATCACCATGATGATGAATTATATAATTAAAGTATCTTTTCGAATTAATTTTATATTGTATAAACTTTTAATATTTTCGTAATATTTTCCTAAAATATGTTTTTTTACGCGTATTTAACAACAAAAATATGATGATTGTTACAATTATTAAAAGATTTTAGCCCACATATTTTAATCGATGGTCTTGTTATAATCGTAACATCGTAAATTTAAAAAATCATCTTCATTTTAATTATAATTTGTGTGTATTTTAATGTCGGTAATAAAAATTTTACGCGTAGATGATATAAATTTACGTGCTTTATTAATAATTTCGGATCAGCAGTTTCAGAATAACTAGATTTTTTATAGCAGGCTGTATGTTTTTTTTAATAGAACGGAGGCATGATTTTTTTCTCTCATTACACACTTATCTGGATTGTTTAGAAAAAAAATTTCAAAATACGTAAATTGAAATTGTTGAGAGATTTTCTGTGTAAATCTGTGAAAATTATAACTAACATTTTTTTTATTAATTATGGGATTTCACCAAGAAGTCTACAGTACACACAACAATTTAAATTACGTATATTTTGTATGGAATATTTTCATTTAATATTATGCTAAATAATAAAATATAAAAGATATCACGTGCAGTTTATCTTTGTGGAGGTTGTCAGGAGAATTAGTCAGTGTGACAAATATACGAGGAAAAGTTGGCAGTGAAAGAGTCGAGGCTGTATTTATTGCGCTTGTCACATCGACCAGAATACAATATCCAAGATGCAGCTTATCCAAGTTATTTTATATAGGAAGTGTGTACAGTTAGAGTGGATAGAGTTTGTGTTGTTGTGAACTTGGTCACTTCTATAAGACACAAGTCCCGTGGCTTTGTCCCTGCTAAACTTTCACAACATATAACGAGATAAATGCCAGACACGACGACGCCGACCCACAATTATTATTTTGTATGTGTGCTGTGATATCAAACTTAATATAAAATATTGGGACTCAGCCAAAGTTTCCTGGCTTCTACGAGAATAAAAGTCGACCTACGAATACTCCGAACGCCACATCTCACCTACTATTGACAGCCTTGTTCCCAATAATGCATACAAGAAGGATTTCAGACACAAGTGGTATATATTTTTATGAAACATATTTTTAACATTTTGATCAACCAGGGAAATAACTCTTGTCATGTATTCAAATCCCGCTCAAGTCAAAAAAAATTATATTGATTTGATCAGTTATTACCATTGGGAGATCTTGATCCAACTTTACTATAATTTCTTAGATAGTAATGTATAAAACTGAAACGATTATTCAGTCGGTGACCTGTGTAACTAGTAATAGTTAAGATCACAGATAGAAAATTTACACGTTGTTATGTCTAAAGAAATCCTCTTTCAATAAAAAGCTCTATCATATATTTTTCGGACAGGTTTTTGATAAAACCCATATAATAATTAAGTATTAAATACCCGCATATCAACTTACGCAAGACACAATTTACTTTGCTTTATATAAACTAGCAAAATATGCTTTTAATATCTAATAATAGAATAAATATATAAAATCATTATAAATTTTCAGTGTATACAGTCAGTAATTGAAATTTGGCAATTCTTCGTAAATGCTTAACGAATTTCGATGTTTGTACATTTTCTATTCTCTTGGTTATTTTTTGTCAAAAGGTTAATATTTCTTCTAATAATGTACCGTTCTTTGAAAAATTCTTGCAAAAATAGATTCTTATCTAAAAATGGCTTTAAATAAATGATTTGTGGATTGAAAACAATTAATTTTATTTATTCAATAGAATTGAATTTAGTTTAAGAAAATCAATAAACTATTTCATTCAATTAAATCTTAATTACATAAATTCTTCACATAATTGATTCGGTATAAGGCTCCGTTTATGAATTTATCTCCTTCCGTGTTTAGTTCATTGTTCGTAATAATATCATTGTGTACGAGTAGTAATTTATTAACAAGATTGTACAAACAAGTAAACCTACTTAATTCAATATTCTCACACATTTATCTTAGATAATATAAGTAAACGTTTGTACAGATAGTATCTTTTAGGACAGTGTGTGCGTATAGACAGTGTGGGTTGAGTTAAGGTGAACTTTACCCCTCGACAGCATCAAGTATTAAATTCCTAGCAGTTAGAGTCAAATTACGGCAGTTAACCAGATCCACAACTGTTAAGATAGGCTGGCTTGTCTTCAACCAACAGCTTCATAATTTAACTCCTTAATAAAATCTATTACAGCGTCGTTCATTTGTAAGATCAAGCGACAGAACACCTCATAACACACTACCTTCACACTATTCGAGCAAATGAAAAAATACTCAACGCGCATTATTAATATAATAAAATAACCCGGTTTTGATATGAATGACTGCGAGCTGGGCGTTAATTTATAAAAGAGTCGGTCGTTTAATAATATCGTACAGTTTTTCGAGGAGACTCCATCAATCAATGGAGCGCCAGTTATAAAAGGGTGTCTCACACCAAAGTGACTCAAATTGAGGGTTCCATTTATAATAAATCACCGCTTTTTTCTTTTCAATTATATTCAATAAAAAACAGTTGTTTGTGTAACAATATATCAGCGATGAGAAATTATCGTATAAAGTGTATTTTTATCAAGGGAAATGGTATGTGGATTTATACAAGACGAATATAAAGGAAGATCAATCCTTAAATTGCTTCAGAGTGATTTTCTCGTAAGCTTTCGAAATAACAGACAGGCTGTCGCTTACGGCCAAATCCATGACATTTTCCTGCATTTTATTTATAAAAACGACATTTATAAGATTCAATATTATATTATTGATTTTTATTGGATAAGATACTTCTTAATATATATAGGTTTAAAGAAATATTTATGTAATTTGTAATTTCCACAGCACTTTTATAACATAATCTGAATACTTTCTACTACTAACTTGTACTCATCTTCAGAGACTTAAATATACACTTCTGGATTTCTGGAGACTAGAGTCTCTCATGATGACTATAAGTTAGTAGTCGAAAGACTCGAAAGACTGTAATAAAATTATTGTGGAAATTACAAATAATATATTTCTTTAAATTATCAACACTATCAACAATTTAATCTGAGTGTGTTTTATGATATCAATAATTAATTACCAACTTAATAATAATTATGAACAAGGAGTCCTATTTCAATCACTAAAATACCACAGCCACATAAATAAAAAAAAATATTACCCCACAAAATAAAAAAATTATTCATTCGACTAAAAATATTTTCTCATTGGAATTGAAAAATAATTATTACTGTCGTTTTTCAATTTGTAGCGCAATCACATTTTGATACGTTTCCATACTAAACGTTGGGAACAACTACTCTGTATATTACATGAATGGAATTTTTACAGGATTCTAGTAAATTGTTGTCTTCAACCAATCTAAGAAAATACACTGAACATTAAACTGATAATGATATTATTAAATTGAAATTTAAAAAAAAAACTTACTTTGAGAGATTTGTAATTGAAATGTAGTTGCTTATGAAGATATTTAACTAGCTTCCACAGATGTAGTGTTACCCAAGCAAATCTAGATATAATTGTTATATAGATGCAGTATATAAATAAACCCACACACATACATACATATTACAGTATACACCCACACCCACACCCACACACGCCGGATATCCCCCGCCTACGTCACAATATATTATGCACAAACACGCTTTGTCTTCCGAAAGGAACACATTCACTCCCTTTTTTAAGTGACGACCTCGTTAATTAAACAACACTACATTATTCCTTTCTCCTCCAGTCAGCACTCAAAAAAAGGACATAACCAGTATTTTCATAGTGCTAGACGTGGGGAATGTAAAAGCATTTGCCAAAAGAAATTTGTGGTGAGACATAAATTCCCACTAATGCGCCCTCTGCCCAAGAGAATTTAATCAATTTGCATTTTTAAGTGCTCGAGTACAAGTAATAGATCAATTAGTTTCAATTGACTAAGTAGAGTATAATTCATACCAAACATACATATGTAACTCAAATTGCCTATCTATCCCAATATTATGTAATTTATTTTGGAAAATAGCTGTCATGCATAAAATTCACAGTTCATTAGAATGGTGGCCTAATTTGAAATGGAAAATTACTGAACATGTCAGTCACATAGTTAATTAAAATTTTTAATATTAAAGCGTTAATTTTTAATAAATATTACAATTTCTTTCTTTTTGTTCATATAATACAAAACCTCTTTGAATGAATTAGGTTTATAGAACATATAAATATTTTTACCTATAACTGACATGACATTTTATGTGACATTAGAGATACTTAATATTAAAAAATAAAAATTGTGGGGAAAAAAATAAAAAACCCATTTACAGATATGAAGATTAATAAACAACAACTCTAAGAATAGACTCTACATAAAAAAAAATAAAAAATAACAGACTGATTGGGTAAAACCAAATTTGAATCGAGTGAATTATTTCAAAGTTATTAAATCAATTTTGGAAGTTCATTACAACATAATTTTTAAAGTGTATAAAAATAATTATCATTTGCCATTTAGCTAATGTAAAGCCTTAAATGTATTTAGGTAAACAGCCAACGTAAAGTTCCTTTGAGCGGATCGTTATTAAACTCCAGTAATACTTTAGAATTACCTGTAAAAAATACCAACCAATACAAGGCTTAACAAGTGAAATATGTATTTTTAACCACATGGGTGTTCTAAATATTTTATTCGAGGGCTTAAAAATGAATTCTAATTCTCCAAATTTCAGCGCTTATTTGCTTTTCCGCCGAGAAATGCACCCTCCGAAGATTAATAATCCTCTTTGATAGAAACTGAAAAATCAATAAATTTAATGTGTACGTTTTTGCCTGATTGATTACACATCAATGAGTCGAATTTGTACACATCGTTTACCTCGTTTACCTTTTTGAAAGGCCAATTATATTGTTAAATTGCTTAGTCATTATTTAGAATCACGTTTGTTGTATATTTATAATCAGATGATTTTAATAATAGGAACACTTCCCCTTTTTATTTGTGTTTTGAATGTCTCGTCTCTTTTGTGCGAATTCCTTAAAGTGAAACTTTTCAATGTCTGATTTTGCTGAAATTTCTAGACAATGGAGTGTTTGTAAAGTACTTTCAGCACTGCTACCCCCATAGCCATGGTGTAGAGCCTTCGGTCCCTTTTTTTCTTTCATTAGCTACGCTATTTTATGCGATCCTACTTTTTGTAACCCAGCAATTACCGGTTTAGCTTTATGTTTTGTTTACACAGTTATTACAAACACTATGCTATAATATGAGATTCGAATTAACTTTTTCTTATCCAATTTAATATGTAAGTAAATCATCCATCAACTATCTCTTGAAGGGGTAAAAATTGTTTTGCATATAAATCAAGCTTTAGTTATTCTTGTATCCTGAATTAAACCTAAAGTCTAATAGCCGTTCTCTTAACAACATCACAAACCTTATAAATAATTTACTATACAAAACAAGGCCTGTTATTATCATACCCGAATACAATCAAGTAAACCTTCCAAATAAGATTTTATTATATATAAAAGTAGAAAAATAAATTCCAGGTACACTTCTGAAGCCTGACTTTCAGTATTTTTCAATGTTCATTGCTTCATTAGATTATTTTAGCTTTTTTTTTTGTTTTAACTAAAAGCTAATTTTCGTCAATACTCACATAAACTTTTTACGACCTACTTTCTCGAGTATATCTAATGGATGTTGAAATATTGATCATCTTAAAATTATTCTTTGAACGTACGTTGGTCGAATACATAATAAATATTATTTATGCGTGAAACTTTTATGACCTTATTTTTAACAATGTTTCCTTCTCAATAATTCAGCTTTAAAATGTTCGTATGTAAATTTCGTCTCTTTCAATGTATTGTATTTGAGTAAAAAAATCAAAAATTTATCAGAGATAAAAAGCTGCAGCTGTGTTAAAAAGGGCAATTATTTAAATTAGGTAGAACCATTCTGTGTTGCTGTAAAAATAAATAAACACCTTTTCATCTCTGTAAAGGTCGAAAATTCATATTCTATACATATTTACTCCTCGTTTCCCTTTTATTGATGTAAGTGTAAAATTTGAATAGTTGTTTCTTAGCCAAGCCAAATACTAACCAGTCAATTTTATGTAAATAGACTTTTGCAAGTCCTCAAGAATAATCAGGATCGATGCATGATAAAATTATAATTTAATTATTAATGTCTATCAAACTCGATTGAGCATCCAACAATGTCAGGATTTTAAACTTTGAATTGCTAGTCTTTTAAGAAAGTAGGTAGTTGAACACAAGATGCTTATAAAAATAAAATCGACAATTTAATGTTTACAAGATTCAATTTAAAATAGTATCGCCATACAATCTGCATCTTATTAAATAAATAAAAAACTTATTTTCCCTGCTACGTGGAATAAGGTCGTAGTCTTCTACGATGCAAGCGTTCTCATCTCGTTATACTGACCAGGTTTTGTGCATGAAATCGTAGAGAATACTAAAAAAGCGTTATGTTATTAGCGAGATGAATTGTGGAGAAAAGGCACAATTCATCATAGTCGTGCACAGAATGGCCACCTAAATTGCCATTTTATGGGAAAGTCGAACGAACAAACCATGCCAGATGGAATTATTAAAATATTTCATAATGTATGGTTATCAATAACGTGTTTTGCTATTGTAATTTCAAAATCCGTCTGTATGCCAACTGGAACATGTTTACGTATGTAAATGATCCCATATAAACTACACGTAAATATTATATTAAATGAAGTTGCGGATTGTTTCAAACTAAAAATATGGACTGTGTCCTAAAATCCTAGGCGCGGCGGTTTTGATAAAAAACAATGTATTGATAAAAAAATATTTATTTCTTATTAATTTGTAGAGTATTATGTATAAAGATATACTTATTAACATTCTTATCTAGGGGGAAACTAATACTATTTAAAAGTAATTTAAAAATATCCAGATCGCGGGTTAGCTTGGTATGGTGATCGTCTAATATAATATTTGGATTATACTAATTTAGACTTATTTTCCATCTTAATTTCTTACTTACTTTCTGTTATTAATGTACCAAAAATAATTTTTGTAACATTTTAATTGTCCTCTGTATATAAAATGGTTCATAGTGTATAATCATATTGAGTTATTTAAATATGAACATATTAAAAATATTTTACTCACCTTTTAATACTTATCATTTTCAACATTATTTTTGGTGTATAAAAAAAGAAATAGGTTTTGATAATATATGCTTTATTGTTTAATAAACATCCATTTCGATATTAATTTGGAATAGTGATTTTATACAGTACATATTCAGATTTCTCTACTTAGAAAGCATGCGGAATATAAACTTAAATTTATACAATATCATCTCCTCATTGTTACGAAAAAGAAACATTTATGAAAATTAAAAAATATTTACAACAATGTCCAATCCATCTCTTAAAATCAAGCGTTCATTTTTCCAACCTTTACAAACATTTGTTGTTTTATTTAATTTATAGATTAATTAATAAATATATATTACATTTTCTAAATATATTTAACACACATAGGCATATATTTGTATATCTAGCAATTGTTAACAATTTACGTATTTACTACAATTCCCTATAATTAAGTTATACATGTAAGGAAGACATCAAGTGCCACAAGGGCATGTTTTATTATAAATAATTCAGTTAGATGCTTACATAATATTAATTTATCGTGTTTTTATATTTACATTTAAATCAGTTATAATACCTAGACTTTTCAATTTCACTATGCGAATGAAACTTTTTCAATCGCCTTTCGATAGCGCTCCTATTATGCGATAAAAATCTTTAAGGCCAAGAAGAGGTGAGCAAAAAGTCACCAGAATAAAATTCAAACAAAGCAAACTGAACTAATAAGCGTTTTCTCATATTTGGCAATAATCAGTGCAGATTTATATTTGAGAAATTGATTTTTTAATCCTTATTTATATTGTCAACAGACATGGCTGTCATACAATATTCATCCAAAAAGCGTTGTTTTTTAAACAGTGCATATTACGTCTAGGATTTCAATACATAAATATTTTCAAATGTTCAAGAATTAAAAAACAATTTATTCACTGTCGCAAATATGCATTCACTCATACAAAGATTATTTTAAAATACACTCATTTTTTATTAAAAATATTTATAAATTTGCACATCGACATAAGAGAAAATATGTTTGTTGTGTGTATATATATATAGTTTATAATTGTATAAAGAATATTTACAATACATCGTAAAGCTATAGATTCCTGAATAACTTTAAGGATTGTATTTCACAAAGAAAAAAAAATTAAGTGGGTTTTTTTTAATTGGTGGCGTTTAACTGATTGTCAATATTTTTGATTCATAACTGTTTTAGCAAAAGTAAAAATCATTCCAAAAATTGCTTTAAGTAAACAAATAAAAAATGGGTAATATTTATTATTAATCCTACACATTTATAATATTTCTAAATAGCTTAATTGTTTATTCCCATTTTATCATGAGTAGATAATTGCACACATTGTAATTTACATATTTATTATATAAGAAAACGCCACATTCAAGTAAATAGTTTGGCAAACATCGACAGACAAGAATTTGAAGACGACAATATAAATATAAGTTATTTTATTAAATATATTGTAATAATAAATTATATTCTCCATTTGTTATGGTCAGCTACACGAGTTATGAAGTTATAGAAAAGTGCTCCAAGATCATTAAGCTCAATCTAAGGATTATCATTGTATACATATCGAATAGTAGTGTACTAGTTTTTTTTTAATTTATAGATTTTTAGTTTTAAAATAAATTATATTTAATAATTGAAAAGAAGCGCTACACACGTTTATTATAAGTTAGTCGAGTGTTTATCTCATAAACTCTATCGTTCACAGTTGAATTCACGGCTGAATCTAATTTTGGAAGACAGTAATATAAGAATCATTTACCATTAAACATTTATTTTATAGATATATCAAATAAACGATTGTTCGATGAAAATAATAAATTGCATCACCCGCTGATGTTAAGAAGCTTTCATTGTAGGCTTCGATCCGATGATACAAAATGAAAGGACATTTGAACAGCATTTAAAAGATTTTAATTGTATTTTCTGTATATGATTAAAAATAAAATCCGCCGTTAGTTGTACAAAAATAATCGTTTCGCCTTTCAATCTTTACTTTTTAACAGATCACAGCACATCTTCCACTCAGTAGAAAGCAAATAAATTGGTGAAGTGGTGTAATGTGGTCGATGTGAATATTGACATTAGTAGTTTAATAATAATTGACATAGTTTCAAATGGCCTATTAGCGGATAAAGAGCTCAGTGCTGCTTCAGTCGGTTCAGGGTCCAGAACTTCTGGGATCAGAACGTCCACTGGAAATTCAATTGAGATGATTAATTAACCTCATATAAACTCACACATTTAGGTCTGAAAGTTTTACCATCCACGTCAACGACACACTTCGGATCGAATTACCTATTTTATTCATTTCCATCTGCTGCTTTCCCCTGAGAGTTGAAGATATAACACTTATCCCCCACAAAAGAACTTATTTATCCCCGACCTACTTCCAGTCTCTGCTCAAACACATTCTCAGCTTGACGTACCCAGGTCAGTTTTGATTTCCTTTCTTACTGCCTATAAATATATATTCCCATTCCATGAAGATGCGATTTCTCAATGAAGTCTGGAGGACTTAATCTTAATATCATCTCTCCGAAGAGCAGGCATATTCCAATTCCATTAGAATTATATAGGTCGGGTACGTGTACACGCAAAAATATAAACGTTTTAATTTTATGATTTAATTTAAAAATGAAAATTCATGTTAAATAATTTATTTTTACTAAAGTCTGGTGTGATTTACTTCGATAAAAAAGGCTAGCCGAAAAATATAGTATTTTTTCGTGAGAAATATTAATATTTGATTTTTTTTCTTATTTCTTATCATCAAAACATGTGATTGCTTTGAGCCCAATTTAAAATTCGGCGGGTCGCGTGTGTAGAACCTAAATTTTTTAAATGTGTTGCGTGAATCCTGTTAATGCGAAGAGACTCGCACAAATTGTGTGGAGGGATAAAAAAATTAAAATAAAGTAAATGTATTTATAAATGGTATACATTTAGTACGCCTCGTTTATCTTTTAAAAAGTACATTGTATTATTTTTTGCTTATAAATATGTATATATTTTTAAAACATGTCGTACTCACCTATGACAGTGTGATTTCTCACATCGGCATACTTTCCATGTGGTCCTCTATATGCTGGTATTGTAGATAGACAAGTTAGTGATAGTCGACCACCTGCTACCACTTTTAGGGCTGATATTGTTACACTCAGCCTATGACCCACTGGTGGTTTGCTACTCTCTATCAACATCTGGCTTGCTAAACCACCCCTTTCTTTATCTGCTAAACCACGAATACCACCACCAGAAACACCATTACCCTTGTGATGTGCCATATGCTTCGAGATCTCTTCAGTCAATTGCTGTACAAATAATAAACAATAAGCGTTACACACACGCAAACTCCATTAATTACATCAAAAGTATGTTTCTGAATTAAGGTAAAGTTTTTACGGTTCAAAGTTTGTTCATCGACCTTATCTTAGGGTGCCCTTAATCGATACTTCAAACTTTTACTATCATAATATTTCCCACTACTATAAAATAACAGCTTTATAATCTCAGTACCCTAACCTAACCTAACCTTAATTTATATTAAATATCAGCATAAAATAAATAAAAAGGCGAAAGATTTACACGTTTTAAAGAGAAAACAAAGCAGAGCTGCTTTGTGGTTAGTTAACGGATTCGTGATTGAGACTCCCGGGTTCGATCCACGGCGCCGATAAAAACGGTGTCCACTGGAGTCACTTGGTAGATCTACTAGATCTGAAGGACTCATTGCTGTGTGGTGGCCTGGGAAACCACCTCTACTATGGCCAACCCCTTGTAACTTCCCGTCAACAGGAAAGGCGTCACGTCACGTCAAGCTATCAAATAAAGTTTTTATTTGACTTGTTTTATTTGTTTTTATTTTAACTATTAATAGTGGTTAGTAAAATAACGTTCTCTTCAGTCTGAAAAGATACATGCGTGAATTCATTGAAATTAATATTGAGCAAGTGGTAATCTGTTTTGAAGAAAGCTCCGACAAGTGAGACTTTGGAGTGCCTTGTAGCACACTTGTCAAAAAGTTCTTTTATCTCTTCCATTTACCATTTTGTGGTGTAAATGTATGTTCTTTTTCCCCTTCCGTTCAATAACTTCAGTGCTCCAAGCACCCTTATTCCATTATATGTCATGTACACACATACGAACCGTTAAATGTGAACTCGAATGAAAGCTTGAACGTGCGTGAAAATGTCATTTTTCACCGTACGAATGCAGTAAAGGCACTTCTCTTTCCTTGAAAACCCTTTCAATATTTCGAAAAATTCACACTTTTACTAAAGTCTAATACTAAATATGTAAAAAGTAAACAGATGAAATGTAAAAAATGGCTGTTGAGCAATGGTTTTGATAAATGGCAATGAGATGAAGTGATCACACTTACATGCATATGAAAATTTGGAAAAATCACATCAAAAAATATATTTCTAGTTGTACTTTGGTATTCACATAAAATATTTATATCCAACGTTTAACTCAAATTATTTATAAGTTGTGCGTTCCCACCAAAGAATAAGTGTAAGAAACAAAAATGTAGGATTTTAATGTGTTATTCCTTTTTTTAATAATAAAGTTTATTTAAATAGTTATTGGGGACAATAGTTATAAGAAGTAATATTATTAAAAATATTTTTTGTAAAATAGTAAGTACCATATTGTAAAATTGTAACCATTTATTAAATTTTTATGATTCTGTTTCACTAAGTCGTAATTTCTGTAAAGCCAGCATTAAAAATAAACGTAATTAGCTTGCGACTACGTGACCGCTACGTCATTGCTACGCCACGCCACCGCCAACCAGCTGCTACGTCGCTCTATAATTACCGATATGGAGTGAATTCTCAAAGCACAACGTCAAAATGTGATAGTGATGGAATACATAAAGTGAATAATAATCAATAAAAAATCGATCACAACACCAGCATGGTCAATCATCAAACCTGGAGTGTCCGGCGCGGCGGGTGAGTTCTGTAGTGTTCCACCACGCCGTACACATCCCGGGCCGAACAACCCTTGCCCTTGCCATTCTGCTCCCCTACTTGTGATTGATCCTCCTCATCTTCGACCTGTCTTATTGCCCGATGTCTCTTCCTGGCTCTGTATAGTGGCGCAAGTCTCGTGTAGCTCTTCGACAGACCCGGGTCGACCTTTACAACAAACGAGCACATTAAATTTTAAACCCAACACGCAGAGAAAGGTTCTCTTTTATTACTTCGTGAAGGCAAACTATTCCACACGTACACATTAAATAAATAACATAATTCGTTGGAACAAAAAATAACACTCACATTTGAAAATTGGCCTCTGTTCTATCACTATATGAATAATTTATGACACAATTTCTTAAACCATCATTCATATTCAAACCATATATTGATTCAAACATAAAAAGTACAATCATGAATGTTCAATTAATTATTACATATAATCATTAAAAATTTAAGGGCTACAATATCTCTAATTCAAATGATTAGACACTGTTGTGTCAAATCAAGGCCGTCTAAAGGTAGGCCAGAATGCTAGACAGAATTCGTCGGAACAGCTGTGAACAGTAGTCGTTCGATCGGCGCTCATTGTATGAGAATTCGGCTAAATTATATATTTTTCAAATGTAACACTACTCTTTACAAACTATTTACACTACGATCTTCATAAAAAATCACCTAGTCTTATATATCTACTCTACACAATCATGAAATTTTTTTACGAAATCAATGACCAAAGTATTTAATAAAACTCGCTTTACGCAGTCAAAATACTTCATCGATATATAATATATCGTTTCTACAACAAGAATTAATTATAATTTGTACAAAAAACTTTAAAAAAATGTAAAGTTTTAATTAGATTTTTTATCAAGTTTTATTAGATATTTTGGTCGTATTAATTTAATATAAATATAAATATGAGTTGTGCATTTAAATATGTAATAATAGTGTAGAGTAGGTATATGGGAATAGGTGATATAATTTTCATGAAGACTATGGTGTAAATATGTATATTGGAGTGGTTTAATGCTTGAAATGTATATAATATCGCATTATCCCCATACTTTGCGTACTGTATCTGCGACCACAACGCTGACGTCACACATTGTAACCTGGAGGCCCATGTAACCAACTTTCGGTGGCCCCGGTCAAATCCATCTCGGAAGCCTTATCTTATAATTAGAATAGTTTATAATTGGTTTAATTAAATAAACAATCTCAAAGAGACATCAGTGATAAATGATATATTATGTCACAAGGAAGGATGAACGATAACCTATGGTATTTTGTGTACAGTTTGAATATGATAGTATTATGATTAATACCTTAGCTCCATTAATGAACCATGTGATATGAGGAGAAGGATGTGCAGGACTGGTTGTGCAGTTGGCTTCAATAGTTTCTCCAACAGAATATAATGGAGCTCCAAAGGTTATTCGAGGCGGATGCCTCTGTGGTTCTGTAACATATTACTCTCTTAATGCACAAAATTCACATTAAATTAACACAACAACTATGTGCATCTAAATTTTGAACCGTGACACATGACAAAAGTTTTTGAACATTTCTTTATTAATTATTTAATATTCAATTTCAATAGTTGCTAAATAATAAATAACGTGAAGTTTACATTTTTTAATTACATCATAACATTTCAGTAATAAATTGAAGGTTTGATCTACTTGAACCGACTTGTAGCTTCATTCTTCCAGTAATTTTTATCATCATCTCAAAATAAACTAATCTTTAATATATCTTTACTCTCATATAATAATAACTCTCAATATATAGATATATTTATGAGCCTAGTAGCTCAGGGGATAATGCGTGTGGCTACAAATATTGTTCAAATCCCACTCAAGTGAAATAAAAAAATGATTTGATCGGTTACTACGACTGGAAGATTGGGAAAAATCCCGATCGATCGTCTTTTCCTGGATTTTAAGATAAATTCTGAAGTCGGGCAGAGCCGCTCTGTCGGTGATCTGTGTAACTAGTGGTAGTTTATATCACCGACAGACAATTAAATAACACGATGTTGGATTTAAAAACCCCTCGGAGCGTATAATGTTAGATAAATAAAATACAAAATTATTCATCTGACTAGTAACCTCTTATCAAGAAACACAGTTTACAATCAGGGTACGAATTTGAAGGTGATAAAGTTTGTCCCTCACATCTTACACCTACATGAATATTACAGAGAGAGGAGAGGGTTGCAAAAAAGCGAAAATCCTTCGTCCGTATGTCAATATCGAAGAACAGAGGTTGATATATTTATGGAAGTTAAGTCGAAAATAGACCGAAAGCAAAGTCGGTTCCGTGCAATAAACTTTGTAAATTTATTCAGCACGCCACCATCAAGAGTGGGAGAACTCTTGAAACACAGTCCTCTACATCAGCAGCTTTCGCATTTTACTGCTGGACAAAAATCTCGAAAGGAAAACAAACGACTACAAACATCCCCCTTTGATTTTATGCCTTGCTTTTTCTTTCCACTGCGACTACTAAACCGTTGGATGCATTTCACAAACGGTACATTTAAATGGACACTATCAAGCTGGGATATCCACTTGAGAATCTATCACATCTGTGTTCTTTAAACGATTGTATACAATGCTAAATCACATTTGTTTTCTATAAAAGTATTATTAGTTATAAAATAACCAGCGTAATATCTCAGGGGATAAGAAGCGTGGCTATAAATACTGTGGCCGTGGGTTGAAATCTAGCTCAAGTCAAAAAAAAATATTGATTTGATCGGTTATTACGACTGGGAAATCGGGAATAATATTGATAAAATCGCTCGATCGATCGTCTTGATCCAGGTTTACTCTGTTTTCCTGTATTGTAAGGTTAATACTGAGGCGATTATTAAGTCTGTCGGTGACCTGTGTAACTTGTAATACTTAAGATCACCGGCAGAAAAATTAACACGTTGTTGTGTATAAAAAAACCCTCTCACAAAAGCTCCTTGGAGCGTAAAATAAATAAAATTTTAATTTGGGGATTTTAAAGACCAATTAAATCAGAGCACAATTTTAAAATATTTAGATTATATTTTAATTTCATCCTTAGTAAAGAATTTTGGTCTATAAATCCGAAAGCTCCGGATTATCTGTATCAATAATAAATCATACTGAACTTGCTCAGATTATCAGATTATTAAAGGTTAGGAACAAATACGCTTAACATTTTAAGACAATACCGGCAATCATCCGGATCGACCGGATTATTTGATGTTCTACCAAGCTTCTGATTTTCATTTAATGATGCTTTTTAAAATTTAAGAAAACACCCATCAATTGTGATTTATTAATATATAAACGACTAAATTTAATAAACGGCTATGTAAATTTTATGTGCATTTAAAATATACTTAATTTTTAAAATTTAAAATTAAAATTAACAAACTAATAATAAAAGTTCAAATTAACTAATGTTAAAATCATAATTCTTTTTGAATACATATACGTGGAACATTTATAACACAATTAATTGATATATTATTTGAAACAGTTATGTTTATTGTAATGACTCATATAAAGTAGTAGTTTATTTTCTAGTTCAATTAAGTTTAATTGCTCTGGAATTGATAAATTACGATCTATAAAATTAATTACAGTCAATTTTATTACTTTGTATAGAAAGAAGGCAATATGAAAGTTTCATGTATTTACATTAAGAAGAAAAAGGCTTTGTTTTATAAAAGGGGTATTTCGATGTTGTTAAATATTAATATTAAATTTATAAAATAATTTGTCCACGGAGGACATCAATATTCGTTTCTATGTAAATTGTTGGTACAGGCCTTTAAACTTTTGATTTGCGGTTTCCATATTCACAAGGAAAATTATTTTTAATAGTCTGTATAGTATACACACAATAATATTGTGACAGTATTGAATTTTTTTAAACATTGTTTTGTTTTGTAAGAATTCAAAAGACTTCTAAAGTAAAATTTACAAAATAACAATAGAATTATGCTTAACGGTTTCTATTATTTATCAATATTGTGCTATTTATACATTGAAAATGCTTAAATAATGATTATATAAATACTTACGTATAATCGTTAGAAGTTTCTCTAGTGAGGTTTTAGTGTATATCGGTGTATCGAGAGTAACTTCACAATAATATGTACCAGATGCGTTGAACTCCAAGTTGTCCAATACTATACTGCTGGCATTGCTTTCAGACATCTGAAAATGAAAAGTTTGTTGAAACTCGCAGGTGACTAATTCAAAGTGCTCCAAGCGAACCTGTCATATCCACACATATTTTAAACCAAACCGTAAAACAGAACCAAGCCAACCATGGAGTGTTGATTAAAACCTCACCCTATACATATTTAAAATAAAAATGATATACTTCAGAAGTAATATTAAAGCAATTCATGCGTCAAAATATTGAGTATAAAAATTCGTTCCAAATTCGTAGATTCACTGAAGAGAGAAAAATCGTTTATGCTGAAAAGATTCCGGATAAGAGATCTGAATTTTTCTGGCAGTGGGTATATTTAAAGATTTTATCTTGAAATTGCATATTTATTCTTGACATTATCATTTAGACATTTGAACATTTTCAATTCTAACTGCGTAACTAAATTCTCCCGCAATCTTATACAGATTTGTGCGCTCTAAAGTTTGATTTTTCTTTGGGTACTCTTTGATTAAAATTCCACGTACTCAAAAAGCATATATTTTGCTATGACTATATTTTTAATTTGTCGCTTTTCAGACTTCATTTTTACATACGCCTACTACTAAATTTTGGTTGGTTTACGAAATAGAAAATAAATAAAAGCGTTACAGTTAACTATTTTCAAAATAGTTTTTGTAGGAATTAAAAAAAATATTTAAATCTGTTTGAGTCTTAGTATACTTTTGACTACTACATGTAGTCATTTTCAGATACTCAAATATAATTTTGTTCTATATACAACCTAATAATATTATTATTTTCATAAAATATATTACATGATTTGTTGAAATTACTTAACCAGAATACTATCATGCATAATTACATATTCAGGACATAGAATAATACGGAGTAAAAAAACAATATTATGAATTCCTCCGCATTACCGTATAATTATTATAATGAGTAGTACTCACGCTAATTTCAGCACCTAGCACTGTGAAGTTCCTGAAAGGGGGTGTCCTTTGTCTCACGTACTGAAATATTTTAGTGTCATCTCTGAGCCATTCAACTTTGTATAGAAGATCAGGTGAAACATTGTGTAAACATTTCAGTGTTACAGATTTACCACGAAAGGCAAACCTGGGCATTTCCAGGGCCACTGTTACATCACCGTAGATACCTGAAAAATATAAAAAGTTTAATAGAAATTCGATAGAATTTTTACATACACACGTAGCCATTACAAATATGAAGCGCTTGTAAGTTTGCGCCATCTTTAATCAATATATACTATAGCATTCTGAAAAGTTCATTTATTTTATATTTTATTCAAAGTCGACGTGCATATGTCTAATCGACGTGCATAGGTACCTATAATTTCATATAAATAGAATAATGTTTCATTATATAATAAAGCCTTTATTTGTGTAGGTATAATGACTTTATTATTATCTAGAAATCATTGAGCTTCAGAAATGGAACCAATTTGTCAACAAATGTCATTTTATTGTCGTTTTATTGAGTAATTGTCGTACTGCTTGGAAATGGGTAAAAATATTAAATTATTCATGAAAATCATTATTTGTACAATATATAAACCGGAAATCTAAGTTTAGACTTTATTAATTTTGAATATTATCGTATGTGTTTTAGAGTTTATTTATTTTTAGTAAAGTAAATTTTTTATATTCGAAAATAATTTTAACATGCACGTATTTCAATTTAATTTGAGATTCAAATGATAAGTGGGCACATATACAAATAAATATGATTTTAGTAATCGATAAACGTCAACTAGTCATATAATGCCACACCTCGAATACTTTATTTCGCTTTCACTTAAAAAAAATAGCTACGTTATAAATTAAGAGCCATATTGGGTGTGAAAGTTTCATACGATCAAAATAAATGATTAGCCATAGCCAGCACATGTTTGCCATAATTTTAGAATTGTTCAAAATGAGCTAATTTAACGGATGTGTATAATACTGAACTGGATCGGTTTCAGTAATATTAATAGGTGATCAAGTGACCTGGTTTGGTTGAGTAGTCTACAGAAAAATATACAAACCAACCACACCTTGTCTTGTCACAATTAGGTCATCGTGTTCATAAATGTATGATATCGCCATTGCTATGCTAACAAATTTGCTCTAATTACAATTTATTATGTTTACGCTTACGTCAAATACAATGTTTCGTCAACTGCCAATTAAACTTAAATTGTATTCTCTCTACAAATAAAATTTAGATTTATTTTGAAAAAATAGAGCCGCTAGATCTGAAGGACTCATTGCTGTGGGTGGCCATGGAAACCACCTTTACTATTTTTTATTATTTTTTTAATTATTATTATTAAGAGAAAACAGTCGTCTGGAATACCAGACAACTTACATCTCTGACGGAGCAACATTTTTTATACACAACAACGTGTTAATTGTCTGTCGGTGATCTTAACTATTACTAGTTACACAGGTCACCGACTTAATAATCCGTATTTACCTTACAAAACAGGAAATCCGAGTAAACCTGGATCAAGACGATCGATCGGGATTTTATTAATATTATTCCCGATCTCCCAGTCGTAATAACCGATCAAATCAATTTAAAAAAATCTTCACTTGAGCGGGATTTGAACCCATGACCACAGTATTTGTAGCCACGCTTCTTATCCCCTGAGCTATTACGCTGGTTAATAATATAAATACTATATTCTTCTAACTGGCCAACCCCTTATAAAGGGACTCCCGTCAATAGGGAAGGCTTTGAGGTATTAAAAATCAGTTATCCTATTGCCAATCAATTATTTTATTAGTTGCATATGAAATATACAAAAATATTGGATAATTGCAGTGAATAAATAATTGACTGATTTCAATTTTATATAACAATTAATCAATGATTAATTGTTATGATTAATTAAATATATTGAAATGTGTGTGGATGAACAATGTAAAGACAATGTAAGTACAAATATTCTACTATTTGATATTCCGGAAACAGCAAAATAAATATTTATCTCGTAGTATCCATTTTCGTAGTCATCCTCGGAGACTCTTCATCTAGTATTTTAGTCATACGTTAGTTTAAAAAATGTGGATGTTATATCGTTTTAACTTGAAACATTTGATCACATTTAAATAATGAATTATTCAAACTGACGAAAAATCAGCGAATGCCGAATGAAATCTTAGAAGACAATTATATTTTATGGTCAAAAAAATCATTGAAGAAGGGTGGCTCAACGGATTGCAATTAAAATATTTAGCAGAGTCCTAGTCGCCTGAAGCGGAAGGCCATTTCGAAATGAAAGCCATTAAAACAGGTCCACAATCAAAGGGGGCTGCCGCTTTAAAAGGATTAACTTAAATTTTATTCGGCCTAAAATGGCTGCCGTACAATAAAAAATTGAAATTGATCACAGTGGTTGCCGACAAAGGGAGCCAAATCTCACTTGAGAAGATTTCGTTAAATACACTTACAAATCAAAAAAAGAGATATCGATGACAGATTTTTATTTAATTAACTACTATGTAATTTATAAAAATCGCACTTTAGATTAATTAAGATGAAAACCTATTAAAAATGTCGATTATTACAGTTAATGTATCTTAGTGTGTTGAGAAGCTATGTTTAACTTGTTTATATTTAACTCAGTCTAATGTCAAACACCACTTATGAATTTCAGTAGAAACTGCTTACTTTGTATAAAAAAATCAGGTCAAGCATGCATTCATTTTGCTTATGAATAATTTTACGAATCGGAAAATTATTTTAATAAAAAAATAAAACCCATTCAACAGAGTATTAAGAAACTAACATCGCATGTCAGAGTATCATAGTCACAGTTATCGCGTGAAAATAGAGAATTCCTCACAGAACCGTATCTAGCAGATGCCAAATGCAAATTATCATAAGCTCCCGTTTCAGACGCCTTTTTTAATTATTTCACATTTTTACCTGAAACTTCACCCTTAAAAGATAAGGGGAAAACAAGTGAAAAAACCTAATTTATCGAACACACCCCCAAATAGTAATCGATCAAAGAGCCCTTTTTGCAGGTAAAATAATCCTGATGTAACAAGCTGTTATTCTTTTTATAACCTTCGAGAGTGTTTGTATATTTGATCGATCTATCGTCAGCTAATGTATCTTTGAAAGCCGAGTAAATAAGTATCAAGTCCCTATCACAAGCCAAGTATCAAATCGTTGATAGATTATCACTGTAATTAATCCTTTGGAGAAGAGCTAACTTGATAAAAATATCTGATTTCGTAAAGTAAAAAAAAAGATCAGTTCTAAATAAGATTATACGATCCCAAAAAATTGCTTTAATTAATCATCTTCTATTTGATTTGTCAATTAAAATAAATAAATGTAAACGTTTCATTTTTATTATTAAAAATTAAATTGTGTTTTGATACCAACATACACACATTTTACTGATCATTAAGTTAATTGATTTTGTTAAACAACATTTGAAAGAATTTGGATCATAATATTATAAAATTATTAAGGAGAGTTGTTTAGTCGCAAAAAGTCAAAATCTGTATACCGATTTAAACAAAACTTGTAATTAATTCCTGACACATAAAGTTTCGGGTAGAACATTTAATTGGGAATTATTTTCTATTATTTGTTCAAAGCTCGGAAACCCTCGCACATGTCTATAAAATAGCTGGTAGTTTTCAAGCAATTGACACTAAAATTTGGTTTTACCCAAAAAATTGTTATTTAGTTTTTAAGCATTATTGTTTTGTTAATATTGCTTTTATTGTTGTGATTATTTATTAATCTTCAAATTTGTAAAGGGGTTTTTATTTTTTCCCATTATTTCTATAATTAAGTACTATTACTCATGTCAAATTTAAATAATACATTCTCATGTTAGTTATAGGTAAAAAGATGTAAACACTCTGTACACCTAAGTCTATTTCCAAAGATGTATTTTTCTATCAATCATTGTAAAAACTTATGCATAATAAAGTAATTGTTATATATATATATATATATATATATATATATATATATATATATATATATATTTATATACATATATATATATATATATATATATTTATATATATATATATATATATATATATATATATATGTCAATTAAAATAAATAAATGTAAACGTTTAATTTTTTTTATTAAAAATAAATTGTGTTTTGATACCAACATACACGTTTTACTGATCATAAAGTTCATTGATTATTATATAATCAAATTATTAAGGAGAGTATTTCGTTGAGTTGTTTAGTCGCAAAAAGTCAAAATCTGTATACCGATTAATTCCTGACACCTAAAGTTTCGGCTCGACATTTAATTGGGAATTATTTTCTATTATTTGTTCAAAGCTTGGAAAGCCTCGCACATGTCTATAAAATAGCTGGCAGTTTTTAAGCAATTGAAGGTTATTGCTCTATTTGATCCCAATGAATTACAATAAAGTTCAGTTCACGGTTACTTTGAAGCACGTAGGACAATTTGAAAAGTCGTAATCGAGACAGAACAAAGACTTGATGACTTAATCGATAGGGTTGGCGTCTGCTGGGGTAACTAACGCACGTTCCCCATACATATCCCTGCTAATGATTGAATTTTGGGAGGTGTGACGACCAATAATTAAAATCAGTGTTAATGTCGTGACTGTCAAGAGTGTGAGGTGTGGAAGTCATTAAAAGTCGGAAGTATCAAGTCCGCGTAGTGTAGACACAATAGTGTTGTATGAGAGGAAGTGGAAGCATACAGGAAATTTAGAACAGCACTACGATATTTCCTGGGGAGTGGTTCAAGTTGAAACTGCTTTTACCTGTCACTCTATAACTGAACACCAACAGGAAGAATGTGGCACAGCATACCGCATGGCCGACCATTGCTTCAGGCTGCTTTAGCTCTCGTTCCTCAGCTCCATTCTATTACACCTCACAATGTCCACTATTATCACCTCTATGCACCTTCTGTGAATAATATTAACATAATTATACGATTACTATATTGCTTTTGTCAAGTCGAAAAAAAATAACTACGCGTGTTCTGTAAAATGTCTCATGTATAATTCTCTTTCGTGAGCCGCCTTGTGGCCCAGTGGTTAGTGTAACGGGTTCGTGAGTGAAGACTCCCGGGTTCGATTCACGGCACCGGAGTCACTTGGTAGATCTGGCTTAGCAAACTAGATCTTAAGTACTCATTGCTGTGTGGTGGCCTGGGAAACCATACTATAATACTATAATCTCCCGTAAAGGCCAAGGTGGCCTGGCCAACCCCTTATAAAAGGACTCTCGTCAATAGGGAAGGCGTCACGGTATTTATTATTATTAATAAATCTCTTTCATCATAAGTGTCCTTCAAGAACAGCGCAAATGTATGACTGATTAATTCTTTAAAATAAACACACATTGAATATTTTGATCTTAAATATCCAATGAGTACGTTTTTAAGTGATATTAAAAACCTAAACAAAAAAAATGTAGTGATGACTTTTGGTTAAACAATGACGATTTAATTTTATGCACCAAAAATAAAAAAAAAACTACTTAAAAATAATCACTATTTTAAATTAATTATTTATACAGAGGATTTTTAGTCTTTTTTGATAAAATTCCATGAATTATTTGAATAATATGATATTAATCATATGATAGAGTACGAAAAATTCTACTACTAAACAATATATTGTAAATTATTATAATATAATCATAAATCAATTTGTCCAAATATAAGTGAGTCTATTCTCAATTATATAAAAAAAAATGATAAAATCCAGTGTGTGATGTATTTATTAGATTAGGTTAATTTTCAATGTTTTAACTAAAAAAACTAAATATTTCAAAGGCTACTATTTTACGGTAACTATTGATCCTATTTCATTTCTAAATGGCCAATTATGGTTGTCGTATAATTTATTGAAACATTGGTTCTGAAAATAATCATAATCCCAAAATTATTAATTACGGTAAAACAGCGTGTAATTTACAGGTAAACTATTATACTTAGACCGTTACAAGAATTAAGAGAGAGATTAAAGATTTTTTTCGTGTAATAATTGTTCAATATCGTTAAATATAATTACATAATACGTATATTGCACAAATAATTACTGGCGCTTATAATTTATAGAGCCGCCTTGTGGCCCAGTGGTTAGTGTAACGGATTCGTGAGTGAAGACTCCCGGGTTCGATTCACGGCACCGGAGTCACTTGGTAGATCTAGCTTAGCAAACTAGATCTTAAGTACTCATTGCTGTGTGGTGGCCTGGGAAACCATCTCTACTATATTCTCCCGTAAAGGCCAAGGTGGCCTGGCCAACCCCTTATAAAGGGACTGCCGTCAATAGGGAAGGCGTCACGATATACAGCTTATAATTTATGTCATTAGATAATATATTAATATATGTATTAGCTATCATATTCATCACACCATTATACCCGTTATTCATATTACAATGGTCACATTTAGTTTAAAAAAAAAACATTACTGCACTGAAAAAATATTTGATGCTAAGGAAAATATAAACAAGGGTGGGTATTGATGGATAATTGATATCTTACTAATTCGTTTCATGTATTTTAGATCATATTACCCAATAAATAGCCATATCCTACTTCCTTTACAATCTCTTGCAGAAAAAATATATAGATTAGTAGCTGAAATTTATTTCAATATATTTAAATTAATAAATAAAATTTAATATACTGTTAAAAAAATTAATACACAATAAAAAATTGTGTAATAGTTTAGATCGCGGTGAAATCTACAAGAACAAAACATTAAGGAATTTTTCTAGCAACAACTAGATAATTCAATAAAAAATGTGAGAAGGCCTGGAATTTATGTATATATAACATTTTTTTTATTAAAAAAAAACGAATTCACTTTTACGATTTTGTATGTAATAAAATGTTATTCTATAAGCCAGAAGGAAATTTTAAGTCTCAAAATATTAGACGGGCGTCGAGAAAAGCAATCGATGGTGCCACTCTGTCTGGTGTGGATTACGTGAAATCGAGAAAAACAAGCAGATTTGGCTTTATCTAAAAAAATCCTTGTCGGGCACTTTGACGCCAACACATTTTCCCGTACCGGCTATAAAATGAATGTGGAGAACTTTCCCTGGAAATGATGTGGCCTATACGACTATACGTGTCCTCAGTCATATCCTTTCTCCAATCGAACAAACGAAGCCGACTTTCTTCCTTCCCCAACCTCTTCTCATAAGAAGGACTATCACTTTGTACTGGTTGTTCTGTTTCCGGCCGTTTCCATGTTATATTTTATTGGATGTGTTTTATGACCCTCATCTTAAAAGCTTACTTGCTACGATAAGCTCGCACTTGCGCCCCGTCATAAACTAACTGAGTCTACAGGAATTAAGATTGATCGTAATCTTATTGGATCAAGTTTAATCTTGAAATTAAATTAATTATCTTTAAGCCTACACAAAATTGTCTAACAACACAAATTTATTAAATACACACATATGTATGTACATGCTTACGTTCAGGCGTGTAATATGTTATTATTATTATATTGCCAACGTAAACACGCTTTTACAACAAATACATATTATGATGCTGCCTGATAAAAATACGCAGAATTGAGTGATAGCTCAAGAGATAAGATGGCTACAAATACTGTAGTCATGGGTTCAAATCCCACTCGAATAAAACAAAAATGATTTGATCCGTTACTGCGACTGGGAAATCGGGAATATTATTAATAAAATCCCGTCCAATCGTCTTGATTCAGGTTTACACTGATTTATTGGATTGTAAGATCACTGACAAGTAATTAATTAACAGGTTTTTGTGTCTAAAAACCCAAAATTTGTAAAACATGTTCTCAAAAAACCACTCAGGGTGTGTGTAAATACATAAATATATTATATACTGATAAAAATGTGGACACAATTCTTTTATTTCTGTAAATACCAAGTAAAGAAAAAAACTTAATTAATTTAACTTAAGTAAAAATTCGATTAATTATCAATCCAGCTTTACTCTGATTCCCTGAATTGTAAGGTAAATACTGGGGCGATTATTCGGGCAGAGCCGCTCTGTTGGTGACCTGTGTAACTAATAATAGTTAAGATCATTGATAGAAAGAATGAATTAAAACGATTTTATGTGTTAAAAAAGGTTTTTATGTGTTTTAAATATTTGTAAAAATATTTTCAAAGACCAAACTATATTTGTAATAATAATACCCCTTTGATAAATAATAATTGAAGTTTGAATAATTAATTCTTCAGATTTTAAATTTGAACTATTTAATATGCAATCGAATAATACTAATTTTTGTTAAATTTTCTAAGAAAGGCACAGCTATTTTTATACCAAATGTGGCTCCTATATTTGAATATGAATGAAAATTGTATATTCAATAGTGAATATTATTATGGAATTTTTGCTAAAAACATATTGGTTTGGCTTTCATTTAATGTACATATTCGTTATTAATTTGCCATATTGGCTCTTTATGACATTAATAAAATATATATTCATACCCTTTCACATAGTCTCTTTATAAATAAGCATCTAATATATTGGTACATTTGCGTTTTGTTTTATAGATATTGTAAATAAAATTACATTTTTAGATAGATTTTCGTATTACTGACACATCGAATTATAACTAATTCTAATTTCTTAATCATTGAGTGCTGAAAAATTGTATAATTTTTCCTTTAAATATGTATATGTACTCAATAATTTGTTTATCTTTTCGACATTTGAAATAAGCTTTCCGTCCTGACCGCAAAACTCGGTCGAAATTCATAAGTAACAATAAGCCGATTTGCGATTTCTACCTCTCTGAATTTGCAGAATTTACACCTTCATTTTATATAACAATATATGTAAATGCTCAAGAATACATATAAAAATTAAATATACATATTGGGAGTATGAATATTTTTAAATTAATTCACTAATGTATTGTGAGTATACAGACGTGACACGTTTAATGGTTAATAATTTGTATGGGTAGGTGTGTTGAGTAAATTTTAAATAACAGGTCAATCGAATCAATTACTCATTTTTTATGATCAAACGACGCTTGAGAGTTGAAAGTAGTATTAAAAATATAGTATTGTGAAATTGAGGCGAATTCATTTGAAATTTATTGAAGGGATAATTGCGCGCTGTAGTAGCGTGTCGTTGGTCAATTAACTGAAAGGGGCCATTCTTACTTTCTTCTCCTCTTTTACCTGCTCTTTAAGAACACTTATATATTGAGAAAATGAAACATTCAAAGCCATATTATTTTCCAAAATGCACCCACTTACAATCCAGCCGCAGCTTTCAATGTAATTATTGAATTGCTAAACAAAACCCTCACAATTTGTCGTCCTTCACTGGTGTTGAATTATTAAACAAACTTCTATTGATTTGTCTTTTTTCTGCCAATTAGCCATGCAAGCTAATTTTTCTTTCACAATGAATGTAAATTTATCCATATTTAAAACAAAAAAGTATTTAATTCAACCAAGTAACAATTTCTGCATTAGATGTAAAACTTCATATTATCTGATGAATAATATATTTAATAATTTCACGTGAATGCCATTAGGTATTGTTATTTCGAGAAGCTCATTAAAGTTATTAATAATTTATTAAAGCACTCAGTTTAAAGGTTCCAGAACGATCGTGCATTATGAAAACGTTATCGATTATCCAAATTTAGAAACTGAAGCCTACATCGCTTATAATCATTAAAAAATATATAAAACAGGAACATTAAACAATATCACATACAAAAGGTTTCAGATGGTGATAATAAATTATCCCAGACAAAGAAAAATGCAATATCTTTCATTTACGACGTGATGGAGTGCAATTTTTATTTAGTTTTAGTAGAAAATTGCTGCTTTATTACACGTGAACATCACAAAATCTACTATACAGTTTATCACGATGTTATTTTTTTATGTTGTAAAAGCGCTTTAATACAATATCTGGTGTTGAATCTAGGTTAGGTAATTAATTTATGTTCTCAGACTTTATTACATGTTTTATTTTATCTTGAGTCCTAATATAACCTTCATAATGACTAATTGAATTACATTTGAAATGATGTAGTTAATTATTTTAGATTGATGATAATCATTATTCAAAAACAATCATGTCAGATCTATTATTAGTTTTAATAAATTAAATATAAATAATCTAGCTCTTCTAAAATCCCTTAATTTATTTTCTTGAGATATTTTTTTCCAATTTTCAACTATGGAACCTCATTATTCATTATCATTATTCCCATAATATAATTTCATTCAAATATAACTTGATTCAAAAAGTCTTTATTACTGTACTTTTTTTATATATATTGAGAATTATTTTCCCATATATAATAATATATACTTATACAGGGTGGACTTTTGAAAAAAACTGAGAATATTTTAAGGGGTGGTAGATTATCGTATAGTATCGATTAAGAATAATCGAAAAAAATATTAAATATTTTTTTAAAATTTATATTAAATATGTATACCAGGCACAATACACACCACAAGTAACAGTCATTACTGTGTACTTCAGATAAACATTTAATTCCAAAATGGTAGCCCAACCTCGATTCCAAAAGAACTATTAATATATTTTTTTTCAATCTTACAATTCCCTACCACCTCCTAAAATATTTTCAGTTATTTCAAGTCTACCCTGTATAGTAGAAAAATAACAACAAATTAGAAATCTAGAATATAATATCAATATATATTTATATATATATATATATATATATATATATATATATATATATATATATATATATATATATATATATATATATATATATATATATATATATAATATAAACATATATATATATATATATATATATATATATATATATATATATATATATATATATATATTGATATTATATTCTAGATTTCTAATTTGCTTGATTGAGATCGTGTGAGAAAGTTGAAAATAAGCTGGTAAACTAAAGTTCGCTGACGTGTGAATAAATAAAACGTATTTATAGCGTAAGCAGCTATAAATATTTTTAGCCTTTAAATAGTTCTAAAAATAAAGGCCTTAGGTAAAATATTTGAATTAGTCGGAATACGGGGTTGTATTCATATAATAATAATGTGTTTTATTGAACCCGTAAATATTTGAGCTCTTGATATTTATAGTGTGATTGTAAAATGGCTTTGGGTATTCCAAAACCGGTATGTATCTTTAGGTGCAGGTGTCTGGGTCGGAAAATAGATTTTCTCAGGTACACATATAAAACGCACTAGTGTATATCCACTTGTTGGTGTGGTATAAAAGCAACACACCCCCACACACCACCCCTGTCCATACACACTACTACGAGGACACTGGCACATGTACACACTCACACATACACTGATTAAGGCTGTATTTGTTGGTAACCTGTGGTAGACGTGATGCCTGTACGGTGCTGCGCTACACACTGCTCGTCTTTTAAGCCCAGTTCACATAGAACACCCACACAAACCATCGCCCTTCCCTTTTCTGCGTACTGGGGGGAAGCGAGATAAAACTACCCTTCGAATACTATTTCACAATGTTCGGACAGAGGGCTCGGAGGGGGCAGATCGTAGAATGGAGAAGGAATTTCAAACATTTTCACAACCCCCTTCAACCGAATAAATTCTGACCGCATCGCCCACTATTTTAATCCCCCTGACGTCACCTGTCCTTACAATACCTTTCATTCAATGACTCGAATGCATCAATGGAATTACATTAAAACATTCATAGTCTCACATATTACTACGCAAATATTGGTCTATTTATATACATAATCATTAAACTGACTATAAAGTTAATTGAAGCCCTTAATATCTCAATATTAATTAACCTTCAATACCATTAGACAAGATTAATTGGGTGAAGGTGGCATTTATTTATAGAAAAATCAAATAACCAATTAGTAAATGTCGGATTTTAAGCCCACGTTTTATTTGAACTAATTAATATTTTAAAGTGCATGGTTAACCCCTTCAGACCTGAATTGAAAAAAATTGACAATGAAAACGACCAATTGGGCATAATTATACACATCGATATTTAACTGCAAATTTTAACGTATATAATTAATTTTATATATTTATTTTGGAAAAAAGTATTATAAATCCCCAATTAAAGAACTATTTGTTATGTCTGTAAAAAAACTGTCACTGCAAAACTCAACATTACATTTGGTAGTTCCCAAAGCTTGCTTACAAATAACACTAGTTGAATGATTTTAAACCAATCACAAATATTTGGTCTATTATCAGCCAAGTAGCTGGAGATAAAATTATTTGAAATAAAGGTATTGTGTTTTCAAATTTTTGGGATTAGTCTTATTATTTTTATTTATAAATACATGTATGAGATATTATTATTAGACATACTGCAGTACCACTAGAACATTACGGGGGATCCCAAGTCGCAGTGAGTGAGCAGTACTCGTTTGGTAATTATGAAACTATGTGTTATTTTTAATCCTATGTTTGATTTATTTTAAATAATTAATTACGACCCGATATCAGGCAAGTGTCATGTATACTTAATTAACGGTAAAGGGCCTTTCAGATTAAAGGATTATGTGTTTTTGATTAAAAGGTTGTCAAAGCATTGTCAGCGGGATAAAATAGATGGCTCCTGGTTGGTGGAACCTGCGCTGCACCCTCAAATACACCCCACCTCACTTCCACCCCCAGCGACCGACAACTTCGTCGTGCACATTTTGCGTCGTTTTCTTGCTAATTTTAAAAAATACCATTACACCACCCCCGCTTTAATGCAATACGCTTATCTCGAAAATAATTTCCACATCCACAAAATAAATATGATAAAATCTAAATTGAACCCGTTACAGAATGTAATCCTAAATAAGAAGAAATCGCCAATACAGTGCTTTTTTAATTATCCTAAAATACAGCATCAAAGCTAATGTGTGCGTCATCACTTGATCACAAATACCTAATGAATAATACGAGACTATTTTATAATTATAGCTCATTCATATTTGATAAATAATACGGAGAGCTTTCCCACCATAAAAGGGGTTGGATCGTATCCTCTCGAGATATCTATTATATTGTATTCAGCACTAAAAGATTATATTAATACCCAATATATATTTTCAGACAATATATATTATTAAACATTTTTTTAACATCTTGCTGTAAGTAGTAGATCTCGCTAGACGATAAGTTTTTACTGCACAAGGTTATTACTCTGAAGGAGCACAAATTTGCCAACTGGCCAATATACAGGTTATCTCCATTCGTAGTTTTCCTTTCGTATAAAATGTACAACACCTTCAAAATAAAAATCGAGAATATATCAGGATATTCTTTTTAAGATATCATATCTTGACGTGAAAGTTTTTCTTTGAAATTTTTATACGAGTACTGAGGGAAATACACCACGCGAGCAAATTTTTCAAAGGAACAAGTCGAAGCTGTCAATGACGAAAATATTCCAAGGAAGATTTATTACGGAAAAATGAACGTTTCGGACATAGATTAGTTTGCTTGCTTCTTTTTTTTGTATTATAACAATTATATTTAAATCTCACTCTCACAGTTTTATTATACGATAGAATACAGGAATTTGTTAAACAAATATATTAAAAATACCTCAATACGTAAAATATTCTCAGCTTGAAAATTGCGTCGCGTGTTTTAAATACCTCATTTTTAGTTAAATACATTTGCACTTCCTAAAAATATTAGATTACTTTAAGTATTAAAATCATATTTATTTGTTGATGACAAGTGTATTTTTTTAGAATTTACAGTGTCCTATCAAATAATACAATACTTGCAGTCGAACTGAGGTATTTAAGAAATAATTCGACGGGCTCCGCTAAGACGGCGATGAGTCGAAAAACACAACTTTACAGGACGGCCGAAAAACCGTTTTTTTAAGGTTTTTATTTAATATCTCTTTATTCAAATGTTATATCGTTTCACTGTTTTCGGAAAAACGTGCCCCATTGTGTTATCAACATACGAGTATTTTTTAAATATGTAATAATGCAATATTTAAAAGGGGGCAAGCTAAAAATTGTTCTTGTAGGGAAGATTTGCGGAGGGGAAGCGCACGGGAAGGCGATACACGGAGTTATCGCTGTCTTCAATGTCCTTCTTGAAATACTTGGAGATGATAAGTCACACACACACTACTATGCATCACACTCACACACTCTCATCCTAGCTCCCTCACACACACTACTACACCGACACGCACACACCCACAATATCTATTATACTACTATACCTACTACTACTACTAGCCTATATCACTATTACCTGCTTCATTACGAGACACTCCACCACTACCGCTAATAAAATAAATAAATATACACAAATACAACCGGTAAATTAGGATAAGCATTGGAATATCTCAAGTGACTAGGTTTCCCAACTGATATTATTTTAAGCATTCATTCCTTGACCACTTTACTTAATATGACCATACTCTATAGTGTTTATAGGAATTGCAGTTTTGTTTGAATATAATACAGATAACAAAATATAATGCTTTTTCTCAAAAAAGCAATTCAAATAAAGACAAATGGTAAAGATATTCATTCATTCTGTTGAAAAAATGGTTTTATAAGTATACTTTTTCTCATACATTAATATTGAATCGCATGTGACATAATTTTATTAGCTCTTCCTATCATTTTATCATTATTAGTGTTTATCCTCGCTATAGCTGATATGACACTACATTGGGATATTGAGATTGTTGTACGATTACCTGTAATACTCACTCAATAATACCAAGTATGCAGTTATAAAATCATTTACAATTAATAATTTGTATTTTTAATTAGTTCATACATTACATTTCGCATATACGTAATATACTAAGGATATTTTTCATTATAAATATAAATCTCCTTCATCGAATTATTATATTATTTATGATTATCTAACTATGATTATAGTAACTAGTGGACGATTCCAAAAATTTTTAATCCTTTCGTTTCTTTACTATTTTTATGATATTGTCTTTAAATTCTAGATTACTTGCGTTACTGACCTTGTGACGATAATTTTCCATTTTTTTGTCATCGCTGCTATTTTTACAAGGTGCACTGACTGATATTAATGGGAAAATTTCAGCTATTCATTTTATAGAAGTCTTTAAAGTTTTCAAACCACACACTTAATTAACAAAATCACTATTCAATAGTGACTTCTCACAAATAAAACAAAATCAGCTAATATATTTAAAATTGTATTACCGTTGCGTCGTCTCATCTTATAGAAATACACAAAAAATAATGTTATGGCGTTGAAAGTCTAAAGAATACTGAAACTTTTTGAAAAATATCACACAATAATTATAAGAGTGAATAAGCCCTTGAAAAATATCAGGTATTTGAGGGTTTTTGGATTTTAAAAATTCAATGAAAAAAAATAATCCAAGAAACAGAAATATCAGTTCAATTTAATATAAAAGTGTTTTTACCAAACCACTTGAACGATGTCCGAGGTATAATTAAGTGGTAGAATGAATGAATGTATGAATTCTAAGAATGGTTATTTAATTGAAATAATCAGTAAATGAAATAAATATTGATAATTTAAAATGACGATAGTATTTATTGTCATCCGCTTGTTTAGTTGCAGCTAATAATAAACTTCGAAGCCTCTGTGTGATTTATTGAAAAAAATAACTGTTTCTACACATTTTCAGCTTGTTATGTCAAAATACCCTATTTTAATAATAATAGAGAATAATAGTTATTTAATGAAAAAAAAATTTTTTTAAACATCTCACATATGTGGGAACATATTTAGTGGCAAGTTTTTAAATTAAAATACAACCTGTAAATTAGGATATTAGTAATATATTATGTTCACAATACAATAGCCATATGACTTGACCACTTCACTGAATAAGACCATAGGAACTCTATTCTTATAATACTCACTACTTCATATTATCGTATTTATTGGAATTGCAGTTTTGTTTGAATATAATACAAATAACAGGGTATTTCATCATTCTGTTGATTTTGCTGATAAAAACACACCCAAGAACCACTTATAGTTTTTGGTTTCAAAAGTGTTGATAATCCACCAATATTATTACAAAGCAGGGAGTCTTTGTTTCGACCACTTTTAAAAAAAATATAACTTTTATTATTTAATATTATCACTGAAAAATGTGTTTTTGAAATAATAATATTAAATTATTATTAAAAATGAAATTATTTTTAGTAAAGTAGAGTTTAAACAAGTGATCGTGAAGAAGAAGAAGTATTGTGCCATCCCTGAAATGTTTGAATCTTTTTTGAAATGTGTAATTGTTGGTGAGTATTGTATGAGTATTATAAGGCAGGAAGAAAGGGACTGATAGTGATGGTGGTGGGGAGTCATAGCCGTGTCTTATTGGTTACTAATACACACATGATTGTTCACACGTATATGGTGTCGGTGTGCGCAATGAAGACTAAGCTACCTGAAGATATCGCCTACAGTGTTTAGCAAATGAACGACTAAGAAGGCGATGTCTCCGTTCGTATTACTCGAGCGTCAATTTTTTTCTCCCGTGGGCGATAACTCGAAACGTACCCCATAAGAAAAAACCTATCTTTCTCAATGTATGCACTAGAATCGTGATTTTTTGTCAGAATATGCGCAATAATTAATTAAATAATAAAATGAGAAAAAGTTAAAAAGGTAATATCCCGAGTCATATTACTCTTAGTCGAGCCCGTCGAATTAGCATATTGTCACATGTATATTTCTAAAACTAGGTATGTTTAAACAAATATATTTTATATTGTATCGTTATTATTTATTCGAAGTATTTTTATTATCAATTTGGATTGGTTGAAGTTTAAAGTTTTATCGTGGAGCTTTCGTTTACTGATATACTTTCTGTGGAGGAACTTTTAACTCGCGGCGTAGTAGCGCTTAGTGTCTTCATAATTGATAGTGGGAGCTGTATTAAAGTTTCAATATTAATTAAATGTAAATAGTATGACAGGGGATGGTTTATATGTATAGAGCAGTTAATAATAGAGAGTAAAGGTGTACAAGACACAGGCACCTGTCCCTGCCATCCGTCATCACGTGCTTGCTTCCCTTTTATGGCCGAAACAAAGAACAGTACCAACCACCCTCTATATTTCTACCACCCCTTCCTTTCCTGTTTTATCACCTAATTCGTAAAAATACGATCCACCTCAAAAAACACGCCGTGGGGTTCAGCATCTGTCTTGCGGGAATCTGAAAATATTGTCGACAGAGAGTTACAGACGACTATATTGTTGATGGGCTCTCTTAAAAAAAACATAATAGAAAGAATGATACTCTTTTTATTTTATTTAATTAAGTTGAATCGCATAATAAATCATCTAAATATATTGTTTAGATATTTTGAATTCGGCTTTGGTACCATTATGAAATAATTTGTTTTATAGATATATAGATTTATGATTCATACATTAGAAAACTAACTTATTTTCTTAAAATCAGTAGCATTATTATAAATAAAAATAATTAGTCAATTGCTTTTGTCGGACTAATACGTATTTTATTAGTAATTTAAATATTTCTTAAGGAAAAATATTCCAATAAAGAAAATCTCAATACCCACTAGATTTTAAAATTGTTACCTAGTAAGTGTGCAAGGATACGAAAAATCGATAATTCTTATTTTATTACACTCTCGTATGCAAAGGGTCATGCATTGACTACTGGATTGAATTCTCTGTTTTCCAAGGGTTCAAATTGATGAAATATTCAAACACTGATAGTAAAAAAGTAGGCCAGTGGAACAATGGTTACAAGTTAATGCTGTAAATGCAATTAAGTTTGTTAATCGGCCTCTCTAATTATTTTTATTTTCCTGTAAGGCATGTATGCCTTTTTGTTTTTCTATTTTTTAGTTTCACAGAAAGCAAATAATGGAACCATTTTCATTAAAATAAATATACAGAAACAAAAAAATGTCATCTATTGGAGTGAATACTTGCGTTTATTTATTTATTTCTTAGCTGTTAATTAATTAGACTCGTCTTACCTTGTACAAAAAGTCAACTGGTATTTATATTTATTACATGAGTTATAAATAAATCTAACATATTATTTTAGTAATTACTAGGTATTTTGATACTTTTCTGATATAAATAATATGTAGGTACGATGTTTTGATATTCCGCCTACGCTGTAATGTTGTTTTCTATGACGACTACGAGCTACGCCCACATTCTACTACGACCACCGTATATTCTTGTTTTCTCTAATTAATTCAATGAACTACATTAATATCCCTTATTGATATTACCACTTATAATATACATACTGGACACTATAAAAAATCTCACTATAATATAAAAGCTATAAATGTATGTACATTTATATTAAATTATTTTTAAATAAAATAGTATTTATATATGTATTTTAAAGAAATCCATATTATATTAAGCTATTTAAACAATATCCATTTTTCATATAAAACTTTACACTTTTTACTTTATTTCTAAAACAAACATTATTATTTTACTACTGCCATCTTCAGTTGCATGTGCTTTTCATACAAGCAAAAGCTTCGGAGAAAAAGCTTCAATGCTTGATTTGCGAATTGAAAGATGTCTCTCAACACTTTATTTCAAACCAAGTTTATAATTATAATAATAAATAAAATTCAAAAAAGGTTCTCCTAGTAATTGAACTGAATTTTTTGTTCTAGATAGCTATAATTGACGATGATTACATTTCACACCCTATTCGAATGGTATACCTATGATTAATTTATTTAAGCATTTTTAAATTCTTCTCTCAGGTGATTTCATTTTATTTTGATTTCCTAGCACTCAACGATAATTTAAAACAATCAAGTTTCTTCCATTGACGAGCATCTGAGTAATCAGGTTGAGGAAGAATTAAGGAAATTGATCGTAGTAAGATGAGAATACATATTCATTGTCAAGTCCTTGAGACAATTTTAAGTGGCACTGGCCAGGAAGATATCTTTCCTTTCCGTGTTTTCTTGAGCACTGAGCACTAGAAGTGTTGATTAAATATTTCTTTTCCTTGGCAGCTTGTTGACAGTAGCTAAAGAGGCTCAGCTTAGTCAACATGAGAAACTCGTTGAAATTCAAGATTTAAACTACTCCGCAATTAAATTGTCCGATTTCCCTGTGTAAAGATTCGAATTACGAAAGATGGATGGGGTAATTATATTCTTTAAATTAAAATACAACTATCTAAATAAATATGGACTAACAATATACACCCTGACTATTCTATTTTATTGGATTAATTTATAATTAGAGGTGATCTTCATTAGGAAAATATAATACAGATACTGTGTGTGTATATAATGTACATATGATAAATTCACTAAATGCTTAATACACCTCAATCGTACGATAATTTAATTGCAAGTGAATTACTAACTCATCAATACGAACGCTTTGCATAACTCAATAACTGTTTCAGAATTATATATGATTTACACAAAAAAATATTCTATGATATTTTCGCACACCCTGAAAAATCTGATTATGATGATAATATGCAATTGTATTTGTATTCTCCGGTAGCAAAGAGACAACCTAATTTATATTTACATTACTAATGAAACGAATTATTTACTTCCTCGGCCGCAATGCTTTAGAAAGAACACATAAATTACTCGTTTTCTTCAAAACAAATTTTGTCACATATATATAACGTGCAAAAATAAATTTTAAATTCGGCATCAAAATATCAAATCGCGTTATAGGAAACAGATTTCGGCAAAATAAAAAGTGACAGCGGAAATACGACGACCTTTCAGGAAATTAAATCTGCCCATGATGTTTCAATTCGTATTCCATCAAAAATGTGCGTAAATTATTAAAAACTCTCCACCGAATAGCCGACCAAGCATACACTTATTTAATATTCGACTTTATTAAAACTTTTTGAATTTGTTTTTATATCAAGTTTTTTATATTGTTCATTAACTAGCTTTCGATGAGTTATTGCATTATTTACAAATGTAACACAGCCAGTATTGTTATTTTTAATTTGTGTGTTTGATAATTGATGGAGAGCAATAGTGAAGTGGGATTATTTGATTAGGGATGGATTAAGCCTGATTGATACGATGACGCGGCCAATTAGGTTCAAGTCAAAGCTGAACTACCCCTTTGTGACCACTACATACTCTGCTTGACTAAATCATGTGATAATACCATTAAATAAATATTTATTTTAGAAGCAACAGTCTCCAGTGGCATAATCATCCTAGATGTAAATATAAATATTTAAAAAAATCCATATTAAAATAATTCTGCAACCCCTTCTGAAGCCCACAGAATTATAATGATTCTAACCTGGATTCTATTCAAAATGAACATTGTTTTCACTTAAATTAAAAATAATTTTAAAACATTATTACGGTACTTATCGTACGGTAACGGTACGGTTATGGAAAGACAGGAATATCAATTTCTTTATAACAATTATAAGATATTAAGATATTATTTACAACAAATATTATAATTAATCAACGGTAAAAATGTAAATTTAGTTTATGTCATGTTAACAAATATTTAACCTTTTTATCATTATAATTTTTCAAAATACTTACTCACTAATAAGCTTTATTTTTAAGCTGAATTTAAATAAGAGTGTGAAATTATTAGGGTTAATTGAATTCAACGTTGCGTACATAGATTTTCCCAATGATTATTCTTTTTGTATTGAATATTGTGAAGTATTTAATAAACAAAACATTTTTTAAAGAATGAAAGAAGATTGATGAATCTCGTATATAACAATAGACTTATATTTTGGATGTTCCTGACTTGTAGTCAGTCTAACGAGCTCTTTCGAAGAAATTCCTTTAATCCACTTTTCAGACTTCACTACTTCAACAAGGAAACGGGGAAAAACTGTTTGCAGAATAGGTTTTCATTTTAAAGCGAAAACATTTCTACTTTCTTTTTGTGCGAGAAACAATGTAGATTAAACATCATACAATTTTATACTTGTTTGATAAATCACTGGGTAAATATTATTAGATATCAATAATTATAATAATTAGCTTATAAGGAAAAAATACACAAAATCATATAAATATATTATGATCTCGACAATTTGGACAATTATGACGTTAAAAGAGTATAATATTATAATCATCATATTTTGACTGTATAAACAATGTTGATTGAATGCAACCCAAAAATATTATTTAATGTGAAATGTGGCTAATTGGATTAACTATCGACATTTTAGTGGTTTGTATGGTAGATATGCATCTCACACGTGTTTTGCTGAAAATATATATTTCTCACCATATTTTTAATAACACACAATCGAAAATAATTGATTACATGTTGGGTTTTTCAAATTAAATTTAAAATATATCATAATTAAATAACTTTATACCTCTCATCGTCTGGGGCGTGAGTTCACATGAGATAATTTTTTTCCAAACTACATAACTGAGTTTAATGGTATTAGAGGTAATTACGTTGTAAAAAGTGAGAGTTATTTTTTCTCCCGTGAACATGCAGAGTCAAAGTTTTGCTTTAAATCAAATTTCAGCACCCTCATCTCTCGCTTTCAATGTGATATGAACAAGGAGATTACTTTCGAATGGAGTTTTTGGAGCTGCTGTCGCAATTATTATTTAGGGTCTTCAACAATGGGCGTCTACTTAAGTCTTTCATTTTCCATATCCATCTTTAAATATTTTTATCCGACGCGATTTTGTTGATTAAATGTTTTATATTCATCTACCGTCTAAAGGAAAGACCTCAAATCAAGATATTATACACGCGCATACCAAAATCACGAACGGCTATTTTCTTTTCTTTTTTTACAAATAAGGCTTTTTCGTATGGGTATTGAATTTTCATCAAGGGCTATTATCTAAACAGGGTGGGGTATAATGTGAACATTCAATAATGAGTGCAAGGAGCAAAAATAACCATTTTCACGTAACGAAACGATTCAGTATTGGCTACATTCCAACTTTAAACGGCGACTATTGAAAATGTCCATTATTTTGCTTCAAGCCAGACATTGCCACAACACCAAAAAACAAACATTATTTACCAAGCACTACTACCAATATTTATTTATATGCAGGATGGACTTTAAATCATTGGCAAAATTTTAAAAGGAGGTAGGGTATTGCAAAAATATTTTTTACAAAATAAATTTATTTTACTTAACATATTTGTATGTATATAAATGAGAGGCTTTTTAGGAAGGTTTTTCCACATTTTGGTTTTTAGACACAACAACGTGTTAATTCATTGTCTGTCGGTGATCTTAACTATTACTAGTTAAACAGGTCACCGAATTAATAATCGCCTGAATATTGACAATCCAGTAAATCAGAGTAAATCTGGACAAAGACGATCGATCGAGATTTTATTAATATTTTTACCGATCTCCCAGTCGTAACAGCTGATTAAATCAATAATTTTATTATTTTGACGGGATTTGACCTCATGACCACAATATTTGTAGCCTTGTGCCTTATCCCCTAAACTATTATATAGTAATTAAAACTGGTAAGCTTACAAATTATAGTGATTATCTGACCTAAATTGTACTTGATATTTTCTTGTCATGAGTCAAAACCCGAATCATTAACATTGAAAGCCTAATTGTTCTTGTTCGGCAAAAGATATATTCATGTCAATTGCATGCCAACCTTTGAAAAGAGCACATCCATATCAAAGAGCTAATGGAATCATTTCATTCCTGTCTCTATAATACAAATTTATTGTTAGAAATATTTTATCAGTTGCGTGTATACCACCGTTGAGTAAAGACGTATAGTAAAGTGCTCCCGCATGGTGTCGCAAGTTCGAAAGTGACGAGTGCACAAGTGACACAACCACCAAACCGGTCTTGCTCCGATTTCTCCTGTCCGGTATCATACTGTTCACTTATATTACACTGTAATTTCTCCACACTATATACAAGACAATGGAACTGGATCATCAATGTCCTGTTGCCGCATCGACTACAAATACGCTAGATTCTTGGATCAAAGCCCCGACAAAAACAAAGAGAATATCCAGTCCGGAGAATGCCAGTAAAGCCAAACAGGCATGCCCAAATAAGAACTGGCTTGCTGTGCCAACAGCAAATCGCTTTCAACAATTAGAAGACAAACAAGAGGAGCAGGCGATTGGCAAAAATACGCCAAAGCCACCACCTATATTTGTGCACGCAGTAGAGAATATAAAACCACTGACAGACTTCTTAGAGCAAGTAGCTCAAGGAGCATACTACATTAAACAGCTGGGTAAAACCCAAGTAAAAATACAGATCACTAAGTCTGAAAAATATATACCTGTAATCACAGGTTTAAAAAATAGAGATACCGAGTTTCATTCGTATCAGACGAAAGAAAGCCGATCATATAAGGCTATAATAAAAAACCTTCACCACACGGCAGATATCGCCGAAATAAGCGAAGAGCTCGCAAGTCACGGCCATGATGTTATCAGAATAACAAACATGTTGCAAAAAACAAACAAAACCCCACTGCCTATGTTTCTTTGCGAATTGAGACAAAAAGAGAATAACAAAGAAATTTTCAAAATTGACACCATACTTAGGTGTAAAGTCGTAATCGAGCCACCAAGACCTCAAAAAGAGGTCATACAATGTAAAAAGTGTCAAAGATACGGACACACCGCGAAATATTGCAACAGGACTCCGCGTTGCGTAAAGTGCGCAGGTGAGCACGCAACAACTGATTGCAACAGAACAACAAGAGACAACAATGTGAAGTGTGTCAACTGCAACGGGAATCACCCGGCAAATTATAAAGGTTGCGAAACACGCAAAAAGGTACAAACAAGCCAATTCCCCGTATTAAGAAAGAAAATAATTTCAAAACAGACAAACAACTTGACTAACACTACAACTTTCAAAACCAATGACATGCCAAAGTCGTATGCTCAAGCCACCAAAAATATCGAGCCAACTCCCGAAAAACCACAAGACAATATTATAAATAATTTAATAATTAAAATGGACAAACTCATTGAACTTGTCATGAAAACCATGGACAACATGACACAGATCATGGCAGCTCTTGTCCTAAATAAAAAATGATTCCATTATTAAAAATATGTCTTTGGAACGCCAACGGTCTTGGACAACATAGCCAAGAAATAAAATTATTTTTAAAAGAAAAAAACATTGACATAATGCTTATATCGGAAACACACTTTACCGAAAAAAGCTACATAAAAATTCCCATGTATACTATATATACGACGAATCACCCCGATGGAACTGCGCATGGCGGAACAGCGGTGATAATTAAAAACACTGTGAGACATCATCTCACTGAAAAATATGATCGAGACTTTCTCCAAGCAACCACAATTGCTGTCGGAGATACAAATAATTATGTATATATATCGGCTATTTACTGCCCACCCAAACACTCGATTAAACGAGAACATTTTGACGATTACTTCAGAACACTTGAAGCGGATAAATTCATCGCAGGTGGGGACTTCAATGCCAAACACCAACAATGGGGGTCTAGACTGGCCACACCCAGGGGGAGAGAACTGTATAAAAGTATGGCAAACAACAAGTTGACTCATCTATCGACTGGTGAACCAACATATTGGCCTACAGATAGAAGAAAAACACCGGACCTCATAGACTTCTGCGTAGTGAAAGGAATTCCAATCGAAAGACTGAGCGCAGAATCTTGCCTCGATCTGTCATCAGATCACTCACCTGTTATTATTAAATACAGCTTGCTACAACCAATTATCAAACCCAGTAAATTTACACTCGGTAACCGTCACACAGATTGGGAATATTTTAGACATATCTTAAATGAAAATTTGAAATGTGATATACCATTGAAAACAGAAGACCAACTTAACACCGCAGTTATTCACTTTCAAAATCAAATTCATTCCGCAGTGAAAAAAGCCACGCCCAATATGTCAAAAAAACCACACTCAACAGATGATTTTCCCCGCTGGATTCAGGAAAAAATACATGAAAAAAGACGCATTCGTAAAGAATGGCAAAATACTCGAAGCAAGGAACTCAAGAGAAAACTGAACGAAGCAATAAGAGATATTAAAAATATCCTATGTGAATGGAAAAATAAAGGGATTCAATCCTATCTGGAAGGTCTTACAGCAACCGACGCTACAGATTATTCTCTATGGAAAGCTACAAAAAAACTAAAACGGCCCCAAATATCCATACCGCCCATCAAAACGGCTGACGATAAATGGGCAAAAACTACAAGAGAGAAATCAAACGAGTTTGCGAAACATCTCAAGAAAGTATTTACACCAGCGGAAAGGATGTGTTCCCCTGAAGAAGAAAGTCACATTCATAATTTATTAGATAGTACGGAACATAAAGAAAACTATTATGTCAAAATTGGACTTCAATGCGTCAGGCATGTTATAAAATATGAAGTACGCGCAAAAAAAGCGCCAGGACATGACATGATTACCGGGAAGATAATCAAAGAATTGCCAGATATCGGATTAAGATTTCTAACCATAATATTTAACGCGATACTTAGAATGGGTAGCTTCCCTAGACAGTGGAAAATAGCAGAAATTATTATGCTACCTAAACCAGGTAAACCACCCGAAGAAGTCACTTCATATCGACCGATAAGCCTCCTGCCAATATTTTCCAAAAATATTTGAAAAAATTCTACTGCGCAACATGAAACCAATACTTTTTCAAGAACACATGATCCCTGATCATCAATTCGGTTTCAGAGAAGCGCACTCGACAATTGAACAAGTTCATCGAGTTGTGACGATCATAGATCGCTCCATACAAGAAAAAACTACTGTTCAGCAGCATTCTTAGATATCAGTCAAGCTTTTGACAAAGTCTGGCACCCAGGCCTGCTTTATAAAATCAAAGGAAAACTGCCCAAAAACATGTATGATATTATCAAATCGTACTTGACCGATAGACAGTTTTTTGTTAAATATGACAACGAAACTTCAAATCTTAATACCATAAGATCTGGAGTACCGCAAGGGAGTGTACTAGGTCCTGTACTGTATCTAATATATACAAACGATCTCCCAAAAACCGACAACACAACACTGGCTACATACGCTGACGATACCGTCATACTCGCTTCGGACAAAGATCCAACAGCTGCCTCACAATTCCTCCAGAAACACCTTGACGCAATACAGAAATGGCTTGAAGTATGGAGAATTAAAGTCAATCAAACCAAATCGACACACGTGACATTCACAAACAAAAAACAGACATGTCCACCAGTGAAAATTGGTGGGAAAAATATTCCACAAGAAGACTCGGCTAAATACCTCGGTATACACCTTGACAGAAGCCTAACATGGCAAAAACACATTAAGACAAAGAGACTTCAAATGGAACATAAAAAAAGACAAATGTACTGGTTGATTGGCAGACATTCCCAACTCACACTTACAAACAAGCTATTGCTGTATAAAGCAATAATCAAACCCATTTGGACATATGGATGTCAACTGTGGGGGACAGCTAAGGATACTCATATCAGCAGTATCGACAGGTTACAAAACAAGACCCTGAGAGCAATTTTAAATGCTCCATGGTATGTACCCAACTGGGTCCTATTACAGGACTCTAAAACAATGACAGTACGCGAAGAATTGAAAAAATTCAGCGAAACGTACCAAAGTAGATTAAAAAGTCACCCGAACGTACTAGCGAGGGATTTATTGACCGTAGACTACGCAAGACGTCTACAAAATACAGACAACTTGACTTGCCAGCAAGATTCAAGGACTGACAATGGTGTTTACTTGATAAAACAAGTATGAACACTTGAACACTTATAACCTAAACACAACGCCGGGATTGAGTCGTCACTGGACAACCAACCCTCAAGACAATGTGACAACAGACGACGAGTAAGATGTCTTTAGACAGGGTACTCAAAAATATAAATCAAAAAAAAAAAAAAAAAAAGAAATATTTTATTAAAAAAAAACATACATATGTATATGTTCTTTCCATTAGATGGGCTTCTGTGCATGTTGAAAACATATTTTATTATTAAAATGTGTACAAGAAACTCAACATCTGTGTAAGGGCTACATTAGCCTCGTGTAATAATCAAATGAATTAATGCGTTGAATAATTTACATCCTAAATTAATGGGGGGCCGTAACTTCAAATTTTGCATCCAAATACGCAAATGGGTCACCGGAGCTTAAGTAATGTTGGTTGGGCTTTCAATATTTTAATATATTTCAACATGCACAATGCAATGACGGTCATCTTCATTGTTACAGGATCAAATACCTACCTAAAAGCCTCTTCTTGAAATATCTCGTAGTCATATATTTGACGTTATGAAAGAATTTTATGAAAAGCATACGTGAAAATCTTACAAAATATGTTTACCATGGTTCCTAAGTATCCTTCATTAACTAAGTATCTACATTTATTATTATTTAAGTACAGTACACCTTCAAACAATTACATTTTGCTGAATTCACAGTTTCAACTAATATTATATTTTAAAAAGTTTGAATGGCATTTCCATTAGATAAAGTGCAACTTGCACTTTGGCATTAAGACTTAGCGTTAGTTAACCAGAGTCAAAACTTCAGTCAAAGAAACATATACACATGTTATATACCCACTCCACATATAATAATAATAAAATATAATTACTATATATACATATGCATACGTATAAATAATAATTATTTTATATTTTTATTGGAACAATAATTCGTGTTATTTTTAATAAGCTAATTGCCCAGTTTGTATTACAGGTTATTTTCATAAACTAGTCTCATTCAATGTTATATATGAAATAAATAATAATATCCATTGCTTTTTGGACAGGCAATCTGTGTTTATCTTATATTATTTTTAATCACATAATTTTTTTCTAATATTTTGGCGATAACATATATATTCAAAAAAATTTACGCGCATTTCAGAAGATATAATATAATATTCAATAATAAAAACATCATTATTAAAAACTCATCCGCTTGAGAAATTCGTGGTTTTTTATGTAGGTTACATGTATGTCACCAGCGTGATAGCTCAGGGGATAAGACGCGTGACTACTAATACTGTGGTCATAGGTTCGAATCCCACTCAAGTCAAGAATTTTTAAAAATTGATTTGATCGGTTATTACGACTGGGAGATCGGGAATAATATTAATAAAATCCCGATCCATCGTCTTGATCCAGGTTAACTCTGATTTCCTGGATTGTAAGGTAAATATTAAGGCGATTATTAAGTCAGGCAGAGCCACTCTGTCGGTGAGCTGTGTAACTAGTAATAGTTAAGATCACCGACAGACAATTAACACGTTGTTGTGTATAAATACCTCCTCAAAGAAAGCTCCATCAGAGATGTAGGTTCTCTGGTATTCCAGAAGACTGTGCTCTCTTAATAATAATAAAAAAAAAATGTATGGGAAAAGTAATAATACACAATCTTTGTTAAAACTCTGTGTGTAAAATTCAATAAAAGCAGCATGGGGCCATAGCTCATCGGAGACGAGGATAATTTATATTTATTAAATCTTGTTGGTATTAAATTTATCTCATACATTATGAAAATTTCCAACGTAAAACAATTCGAGTATCTCGAACAAGTTGGCGCTTATCGTCCAAGACATTTTTATGATTTTCCTTGAAGCTGTCTCTGTTTTTTCTGCTTACAAATTACACAAGAGCCATCGATCATCATTAGTGGAATTGTGGCTTTGTGTTTTTCTTTTCACAGGTAAGTGACACGAAGGCCTTCACAATTCTGGTTACCCGACATAATTGTTATTTTATTCAACGACCATGATTTAAAGTACCCCGGGTGCGATTATACGTTTATTTTTTTTCCTACATTCAAAACAAGGAAACACCATTCGTAATAACAATACATCTTTGTTTACACGCTTTCATTATTCGCACGTTTTCCATTTTATTTTGTATAATGACGAAGGGTGTTTCAACAAAACACGTGCATTCGTCCATTTTTATTATATGGTTTCACCAAAAAAATGTTATTTGAAAAAAGTTCATATATACTTTTGATCGATGCACGTGGAAGGAAATGTTTCATCACTCGCAATCAACCTTTATATTTTAACACCCATTTGGAGATTCAATATTAATTATATTAAATTTATATATATGAATCAAAATATTTTATACCTAACTAATTTATAACAATAGTTAAGTTAGTACTAACTATCGTTTTAATTTTCTACGTGCAATGCGATAAACAAAATACTTTGTTTGGATGAACCAAATTTTAATTTAGTTACCTGAGGTTAGTTGTTATTTGCTTTAATTATTAATTAAAGAATGATTTATTTGTAAAAATGTATTTCTAAAAATTTTATTTAATTATTTATTAAGGTTATTCATTTATTATAGTGTTTCTTATTGAAATTTGCTGTTTTTTTTAAATTTAATATCCTTATGTGCTTCTTTAAAATATATGTCTAGTTTAAGAGCGAGAGGCGGTCCCCAGTTAGGCCATTTTAAGAAAAAAAAACTCCAAACATTAATGATAAAATCATTAAAAGTTTAAATTTAAAAATCCATTCCTCATATGTAAATATTCCAACCAACAATACAATTAATTGGAATTAATTTATGCGGAAACTGGTGCTAATTTAATAATGAACTGGAATGGGCAATATTCTCTTCACGTTCAGATTTGTAAAAGTGTATGAAATAAATGTGAAATGTATAATGTGTATATTTTGAACATTGACGGAGGTCACAAATAAACGACAGAGGGTCTTGCGGTCTAAATAATGGAGATGGAGGAAGCCTGTGGGATTTGCGTGACTTTCTATGGAAATTGGACAACACGATTTCATATGATTTTAGACGTTTTGTCGGAGGTTCACCATGTTTTGTAATCAAAACCAACCAAGAAGATACGCCACACCGCTCATGTTCTACATAATATTTTACACAACAAATTATACCTCCTCACGAACTTAATTTTAACAAAATCCTCCTCGAACATTCAACTTGATGAAAGAATTTTTTTAACATTTTATTATAATAAAAACCTTGTATATCAATACTGAATTCTACACTACAATGTCAGAAATTTCATAATACTCTATATAACATTTTTTTAATAAATCAGTACAATACAATTTTTATTCGGCATGAGATATATTAAATTCAGAAAATGTGGGAAAAAATTGAAACCCATTAATAATTATAATAGTAATATATCCTTGTACACGTAAATTACATCCTTAATACAATAACCATATAATTAAATTTTTTTGAAAAGAGTTTTTTTTAATGATTTAAAATATTTGTTCAACATATGGTTATGTTGCTGTTCATTGTTTTTGCAATGTGTGTAATTGATATTTTCGTAATAATGTACATATTTACGATGTATTGTATAATATATCATTTTATGAGCAATTAAACAAAAATACTGACATAACCTTGCTACGGACGAAATATTAATTATTTCCGATCCAATGAAAAGGGTCAGCCAATAATCAATCGTCATATCGCATAACGTTTGCTTGTCAAAAACAGAATTATTTATATTTTAATAAAAAAATGAATCTTTTTTATCGCAAATAATAATTATATTACAATTTCTTTATTATGCATAAGTTTTTACATTGATTGATAGAAGAATACATCTTTGGAAATAGACTTAGGTGTACAGAGTGTATACATCTGTTTACCTATAACTAACATGAGAATGTTTTATTTAAATTTTACATGAATATTAGTATTAAATTATAGAAAGAATGGGAAAAAAAGAAAAACCCATCTACAAATTTGAATATTAATAAATAATAACAACGATAAAAGCAATATTAACAATACAGTTACGAAATATAATTCTTAAAAACAAAATAACAATTTGTTTGGGTAAAACCAAATTTGAGTTGAGTGGATTATTAGAAATTTTATTTTATTTTTAAAAATAATATAAGTTTTTAAAGGTCATTGGTAAAATGAACTTACATTTCCTCGAGGCATATTTGGTTTTATTTACATGTCTTATGATTGGGTTAGTCGGGAAGTTAGTCATTTTAGTGTAATGTTTTTTACTCAAATCTGCGATATTTGTTTGATCATTTTTAACTGTCCTTGTGGATTTCTTTAAGAAATGTGCCAGGTTCAAGATCTAAAAATAATAATTAGTGTGATGTTTTCATTTTGACAGGATATACTTTGAACTGAACGTGCATATTTAATCCTCCTCCGATGTTCATAATCTGAGACGGGATTATTCTCAGAAAGTTGTAAAGACGCTCGTAAAGTGTTAAAGTTAATAACGTTGTCGAAGAGGTGTATAAATGAATTCAGTATCCATAAGGCTAAAGGGATGTGGGGCTCTTCCTAAAATGTTATATGTACCGGAACCGGATCTCCCGGAACGAGCGTTTAGTCGATTAACAATTTTACTACAGGATCAAATACAAAACCTCCCTTTTTAACACACCCGCCCATCCAGATCGATCCGAGTCCACTGAAATAAATATAATATTATTTCTTGGACATTGAAACACGACCTGTGTTTAAATATTCATACAGAGCAAACGTGACTAGGATTTTGCGCCTCAGTTCGCGTTAAATATTAACTTTGTGCGTTTATTTACCACACGTGGAAACTACACTTTGATTCGGGAATATGTAAATTAGTTTTCAGTAAAAATATTAATTTTCATGTAGTGATATATAACACTATAACAAAATGATTAACTTCTCCACTAACTCATTAATACCAAACAAAATCAACAAAATCAAATATGTTTCAAATAAGCTAAACTTTAAATTACCACGGAAATGTTTGAGAGACATTTCATAAAAATTCTTTCACATATTTTTTTTCACAAACAAATTTGATTTTGTCTGTCTCCACAGTCATTAATGATTTTACTATATTCGTGTTTCTCAATATTTTTGTTTTATTCATATAGTATTAAGTATATGTTATTGTAATTCTAAGTTTATTGAATAAAAGCTTTGTTCATGAACTAATTACTAAGGTTTTATAAAAAATTATATATGGATTTAAAGAAAACAATCGGCATTTAACACATATTTATATTTCGTAGGCTTAATTTGAAAAGGTTTCAATTTTTTTTGTGCTATATTGAGTTTTTTCTAGGACAACTTATTCACTCTTGGTTGCAAAGTTTAAAATCGAATATTTTAATGGCGCATTTAAAATTCTTACAAAATAAGATAACGATTTAATTATATGACACAATGTATGGGACAAAAGTCCCGATACCATTTTTATTGCTAGCTTGGTTATGTGACATTTAGATCAGTTTTGCTTTTAGAATTGTGTTGTGTAGACAATAAAAAGCAGACATAGTGACAATATTTATTAAAATAATCGTTAGTTTTGCCCGTGCACCCGTTACCTAGTATGTATAGGCTTTATGAAATTTTGAATACTCATTAATACAAATTTATCCCCGGAAAGAGAGGTTTGTTGGCCAATATTGTTATTCATTATGAAGTATACGCAACTGGGGGGATTGCTACGAGCATTGCTACGAGGAATCCGAATCCATTTAAATTGCGGGCATGAAACGTTCATATCTACAATCAATCAATGTGTGGTTCTTTTAATATTACAAATGATATAAGTGTTATTGTAAAGCATAAAAAGCAGGTGAGTGTGTTGTAGGTCGTAATATACAAACAAATTCAACTCACGTTTTCTCATCGAGTCCGCGTGTGAAAACTGTGAGCGGCTGCAATTTTTCTTGGAGGCTTTGTGGCTATATTGAATGAGCGTCATCCTCGTATATACAATAGTACATATAAAAAAACTCACTATAGAAACGGTCACGTTTTATCTATCCTTCGACACTATATATACGCTTTGAACATCATACGGAATAGGTACTCCGCCGAATTCACTGTAATGTCTTGTGACATATTAATTTTATATGTCGATCACGTCTCTCTCGATAGACAAACGATCGTCATTTCTTTTGTTGGTGAAAATTTGTTGTAAATTTCATTATCTCTGACACTATTGCAGAGAAGTGCTTTGCTTGTAATTTACATACCATCCACGAGCATCAAAGACGGTTTATTTTGCCCTCTACTTAACAAAATCAGAGCGGTTTATTTGTACATGAAAAAACACTTCTACTGGCTTAAATTCAAGCTTCTCAGTAATACATTTATCGAACTTATTTATATTTTTAATAAAAATTAAATTTTATTAGATATTTAAAATATAAAACCGTCTACAGGATACTACAAAAAACTCTTATGTATGGATTCATCGGCCGCGCGTAACCACTCTATTTTTCGAACATTATTGTGAATTAAAATATTAAAAAATATATATATTATTTATTTTTTAATGGCAAAAAAAAATTGTTTAAATTAGTTTATTATTACTTTCTTAACTTTCATAAGTACTTTTTTCTTTATTTTTAAAAATCTTTCCCAGTATTAGGTTGAATAATTATAAATGAAACCAGATTTTTTTTTTTTTACAATAATTGTATCATCATGGTGCATTGATAAAACCTTTATTTTTATAGCTAATACTCTACTTTTTTGTACATACGCTAATGTGAGATAAAAAGTTGCGTTTGTTTGCAAGAAGCCCATAATTCCATTTGGCGGTTAAGCATGTAAATAGTGCAAATGATTATTGACATTTAATATGTAAAGTGAAATATTTAGATATAATACGTTTATTTGATTTTAATAGCTGTTTTTTTTTATTTTAACGCTTCGAGAGGATGCTTTAATGGGTTACTTGAAAATCGCTAAAATAAATAAAATCGCTAAAAAATTATATAACTACGGTTTGGAATAAATAATTACTAAGCTAATCATATCGTGGTACATACATATACCAAAAATATTATAATTTGACTAAGGAATTATTCCATAGACTGATGTACTGGATAATTTTATTTTATTTATATGAAAATATATTCATATTGTAGCTAGATAAATTAAGTTTCTCTTGGTTGAAAGTACCTAGCTATTGATTGAAATAATATTTTATACCATTTTTCTCATTCCCGACGTACATTTGTACATTTCCATTCCAAAGTGTAGACGATAATAACCATTATATTACTTTCCAACACTATTATGATGAATATATAATATTTGGGTACTAGACTCATTGTCGTATTATAAAAATATATTACTGTATATTATTAAAGTAGTATGAGGTAATTCAATATTTGTGCCTGGTGATACTGTAGTGGTCTACCTAATGACCCTTTGACCTGAGTTTTCAACACATAGAGAGAGAGAGTGGTTACTGTTAAAATGATTAGTTATAAAGAGAGTGGTAGAGCACTTTACATGGTCTAGGCTTACATACAACAAAATGGAGGGCTTCAATCATCATACCTTAGTTGGGCTGACCGTGTCCACTTCACCATTTCTCCCTTCAGACCACACAATCTTTTATGGATAAATGTATTTTGCCAGTCACTTTTCACTTATACCAAGATCCATTCAAAGGAACATCCTACTGGACTCATCTTATATTTATTTCGAAAATCCACCCCTTTCAGCCTATAGTAATCAATTTTCATCTCCAAGTTATATATATATATATATATATATATATATATACCATCTCTCTATATATATATATATATATATATATATATATATATATATATATTTATATATATATATATATATATATATATATATATATATATATATATATATATATATATAACCAGCGCAATAGCTCTGGGGATAAGTAGCGTAGCTACAAATACTGTGGTCACGAGTTCAAATCCCACTCAAGTCAAGAATTTAAATTGATTTGATCGGTTATTACGACTGGGAGATCGGGAATAATATTAATAAATTCCCGATCGATCGTCTTCATCCAGGTTTACTCTGATTTCATGTATTGTAAGGTAAATACTGATTATTAAGTCGGTGGCCTGTGTAACTCGTAATAGTTAAAATCACCGACAGACAATTAACACGTTGTTGTATATAAAAAACCCTCTCAAGAAGACTCTTTCTAAAATAAAAGCTCCTCGGAGCGTAAATAAATAAATAAATATTTCACAAAATCGTTACTACCGTAAAACACGATATCCATTAACCAATTGATTTTATCATTTATAAGAGATATTCCGTAAATTATATTTATTTAAACAATATATAAAAGTACATACAAATAATACAAAGTAAAAAAATATATAGGTATTTTTTTACATACAATTATTATTATACTTTTATTAACACGAATATCTACATATACCAGAATTAATAAAAGGTGTAATTTAACTCCTGGAAAAAATGAAAAAGATACTTAATCATGGGTAATTAAAAAGAAACAATTACTTTACATTTTCTTCAACAACTTTATTACATTTATTTGTAGTATATTTTGTTTTGAAGACAAAGAATGAAAATTTAATTAATAATTATAATTGAGAATATAAATTAATCTTTTTTCAACCACTTGTTTTTATTTTGTAAATATAAATATAAATTATTATTCATGCGCATGAATTCATCTAAAATCACATATAAAAACAGCCACTAATCAAACCCCTCATAATAATAAAAATAAAGCTAAATTTTATCTGTAATATATTCAGATCCCTTTCTTTACTTACATGTGTATATTTAATATAACAATTCTAACAATGTAAAATGTTGACACATTCGATGGACTGACGACTATTTGCCATATTAATTTGCAACTCAACAATGAATTATTCATTCATGCTTATCAACAGTCATCGTGAATTATTGTTTGAATTGTTCTCCGTACAAACATTCACATACACGAATTACAAACGGATGGGGCATAAAATTTGACTTTTAAATTGAGCTTGACTCGTTAAAAATATCATCGGTCGATTTGCACAAAATATTTATACAGATTGTGTTCATACAGTTTGAGAAGATTAACAATGTCCATATTCATATGGAATGTTGTGAAAAAAATCAAATTATTACTTTGAGTATTAAATTCAAAAAAGAAGCAAAAATGCTTAACCAAGCATTTTGCTTCCCTCGCAACGTAATATAATAAAGGCGTTTTCATCATAAAATTACCAACTGTGCAAACAAACACATTTATATGAAACTAATTACAGGTAGAATTAAATGAACTGAAAAGCTTCCAATAATTATATGTTGTGTCATTAAAAATAATTGCATTATTTAAAATACCAAATAACAGTTCGTTTATATTATGAGTGGCGGATTAATTAGGTGATTTCGCATAAATAACCTCGAAATTTATTCACACTTAATTATTAATAATGTGGCGTGCTAAAGAGAAATAAAATCAAGCTCATATTTCAACTTAATTCGCTCTAAATTAATTTTAATCTTACTCGATAACCTATCTTTCCATTTTGCTACAAACTGCCGATAGAAAAAAAACAAGGGAAAATAAAAATATTCTTTTCCATCAATAATACAAAATTAATTCTAAGCAAGTATATTAAAGTAATGGACGTTTTGAAATTTAATTTTTAATGTCTCGGAATCGTAACTTCAGTGAACAAACAACAAATTTTCTTCGTCGTTATTTTCAAGCATCACAGAAGTTTTGTATCTTTATTTTAAGATTCAATACTATATTGAAGACGGTAATGTTTTATATAAATAATTAGTATATTGAAGTTTGGTAGAATAGTTTGTTTTAGTAAATAATTTGAATTTCACTCAAATATTTAATGATCTTTGAACACAGTTCGGTTTAATTTTTTCGCTGTAAAATTATTGTTAATATTTTTTTTATTTATTATCAAAAATCGCGCATTCTAAAAATAAATATAATGCACAGTTCTATGGAGGGTACACGACAAAGTTATCTGGTATTTGCGTATAAGTATTAAAAATGTATCGAAGGCTGTACTGGTTCAGAACTTTGTACTTGTATACTGAAAAGGCTGTATTTCGAGTGCCTCGTTATCACTAATGGACCTAATTTTTTAACTTCAAGCTCCATGTCGAATTAAAAAAATCACTATTCCACCCACTCTATTTACTCTGAAACTTACCCCTGCTTCTTTTCGTCCACGAAATTCGGTGGAAATTGAAAATTATAATCAATTATTATGTGTGCTTTAGAAATCTTCACAAATCCCTAAAGGCATTTCAGGTCCGGCTCACCTGAACTTTTCTTGAATATTGTATAAGAGAAATATTTTTAAATAAGACATAATCTTATTTGCATGCATACATATTCATTTATATTCCGAATTTTTTACTCGATTCAAATTTGATTTGACCCAAACAATCTGTTTTTCAAACAAACGATTTGAGTTTATTCTTGTTATCATTTAATAATTCTCAAATTTATAAAAGTTTTTTTTTCATTCTTTTTTTATTTATATTTTGTATTAAAATTCTCATGTTGGTTATAGGGAAAAAGATTTATATACTCTGTATACACCTAAATCTAATTCATAAGATATGTTGTATTATTCAAGCTATGAAAATTAATATCCTAATATCCTAAGGCTTCTTTATTTATCAATTATTATAACACATTGATTAGCTAAAAAATATTTACAAACTCACTATCTTTCGTCATAATTCCTAATAATATTTGAGTTGCATTTTGAGACTACGTAGACCTAAGACTTTTATTAAAATAAAAATCTGTAGTTGATGAAGGAAAAACGTCAAGCATTTTACACAAGATAAGACGGACGTGCTTCGTCCTCTATAATATAATCTGGAAAAAAATGTTTTTTTGTGGCTAAATAAAGAATTAATAAACGGAGTCCTTTTTCAATATTGGACTTGCGTTATTGGATTTTGAAAAGTTGTTTGAACAACCCCCGCCTATATTCTGGTTCGTCGCCAGAAGCCAAAATTGTAAACAGTATATCCATAAGCCGCAATTTCTTTCAATAAAAATAAGTTTATCTATCTATCTATGCTTGAATTAGCAATTAAAGATATCGTTTAAATACGTATTTACCTTTATTTTACCTTGAAGACTTAAAGAGTTGATAAATTCACTCTGTCGATAATTATTTTTATATAAATATGTTATACATACATCGATAAAATACCCTTTTTATCCCGAAAAATCTGAATATCCATCCTACCCACTATCAATGTTTATTGGGATCTTCCGGGACGTTAGACTCTTGAAAATCGAAGAAAGGTTCTTTTCTTTTCGCCCGGTTGAATATATTCTATTCACATTATGTAGGGATTTTTTTGTAAATACAACAAATGCCCATGTTTCTAGAATCATTTAAAATATTTTTTCTACATTTTTCTAATATATTTTTTAAATAATATGTCTTTGGAACGCCAACGGTCTTGGACAACATAGCCAAGAAATAAAATTATTTTTAAAAGAAAAAAACATTGACATAATGCTTATATCGGAAACACACTTTACCGAAAAAAGCTACATAAAAATTCCCATGTATACTATATATACGACGAATCACCCCGATGGAACTGCGCATGGCGGAACAGCGGTGATAATTAAAAACACTGTGAAACATCATCTCACTGAAAAATATGATCGAGACTTTCTCCAAGCAACCACAATTGCTGTCGGAGATACAAATAATTATGTATATATATCGACTATTTACTGCCCACCCAAACACTCGATTAAACGAGAACATTTTGACGATTACTTCAGAACACTTGAAGCGGATAAATTCATCGCAGGTGGGGACTTCAATGCCAAACACCAACAATGGGGGTCTAGACTGGCCACACCCAGGGGGAGAGAACTGTATAAAAGTATGGCAAACAACAAGTTGACTCATCTATCGACTGGTGAACCAACATATTGGCCTACAGATAGAAGAAAAACACCGGACCTCATAGACTTCTGCGTAGTGAAAGGAATTCCAATCGAAAGACTGAGCGCAGAATCTTTCCTCGATCTGTCATCAGATCACTCACCTGTTATTATTAAATACAGCTTGCTACAACCAATTATCAAACCCAGTAAATTTACACTCGGTAACCGTCACACAGATTGGGAATATTTTAGACATATCTTAAATGAAAATTTGAAATGTGATATACCATTGAAAACAGAAGACCAACTTAACACCGCAGTTATTCACTTTCAAAATCAAATTCATTCCGCAGTGAAAAAAGCCACGCCCAATATGTCAAAAAAACCACACTCAACAGATGATTTTCCCCGCTGGATTCAGGAAAAAATACATGAAAAAAGACGCATTCGTAAAGAATGGCAAAATACTCGAAGCAAGGAACTCAAGAGAAAACTGAACGAAGCAATAAGAGATATTAAAAATATCCTATGTGAATGGAAAAATAAAGGGATTCAATCCTATCTGGAAGGTCTTACAGCAACCGACGCTACAGATTATTCTCTATGGAAAGCTACAAAAAAACTAAAACGGCCCCAAATATCCATACCGCCCATCAAAACGGCTGACGATAAATGGGCAAAAACTACCAGAGAGAAATCAAACGAGTTTGCGAAACATCTCAAGGAAGTATTTACACCAGCGGAAAGGATGTGTTCCCCTGAAGAAGAAAGTCACATTCATAATTTATTAGATAGTACGGAACATAAAGAAAACTATTATGTCAAAATTGGACTTCAATGCGTCAAGCATGTTATAAAATATGAAGTACGCGCAAAAAAAGCGCCAGGACATGACATGATTACCGGGAAGATAATCAAAGAATTGCCAGATATCGGATTAAGATTTCTAACCATAATATTTAACGCGATACTTAGAATGGGTAGCTTCCCTAGACAGTGGAAAATAGCAGAAATTATTATGCTACCTAAACCAGGTAAACCACCCGAAGAAGTCACTTCATATCGACCGATAAGCCTCCTGCCAATATTTTCCAAAATATTTGAAAAAATTCTACTGCGCAACATGAAACCAATACTTATTCAAGAACACATGATCCCTGATCATCAATTCAGTTTCAGAGAAGCGCACTCGACAATTGAACAAGTTCATCGAGTTGTGACGATCATAGATCGCTCCATACAAGAAAAAAACTACTGTTCAGCAGCATTCTTAGACATCAGTCAAGCTTTTGACAAAGTCTGGCACCCAGGCCTGCTTTATAAAATCAAAGGAAAACTGCCCAAAAACATGTATGATATTATCAAATCGTACTTGACCGATAGACAGTTTTTTGTTAAATATGACAACGAAACTTCAAATCTTAATACCATAAGATCTGGAGTACCGCAAGGGAGTGTATTAGGTCCTGTATTGTATCTAATATATACAAACGATCTCCCAACAACCGACAACACAACACTGGCTACATACGCTGACGATACCGTCATACTCGCTTCGGACAAAGATCCAACAGCTGCCTCACAATTCCTCCAGAAACACCTTGATGCAATACAGAAATGGCTTGAAGTATGGAGAATTAAAGTAAATCAAACCAAATCGACACACGTGACATTCACAAACAAAAAACAGACATGTCCACCAGTGAAAATTGGTGGGAAAAATATTCCACAAGAAGACTCGGCTAAATACCTCGGTATACACCTTGACAGAAGCCTAACATGGCAAAAACACATTAAGACAAAGAGACTTCAAATGGAACATAAAAAAGACAAATGTACTGGTTGATTGGCAGACATTCCCAACTCACACTTACAAACAAGCTATTGCTGTATAAAGCAATAATCAAACCCATTTGGACATATGGATGTCAACTGTGGGGGACAGCTAAGGATACTCATATCAGCAGTATCGACAGGTTACAAAACAAGACCCTGAGAGCAATTTTAAATGCTCCATGGTATGTACCCAACTGGGTCCTATTACACGACTCTAAAACAATGACAGTACGCGAAGAATTGAAAAAACTCAGCGAAACGTACCAAAGTAGATTAAAAAGTCACCCGAACGTACTAGCGAGGGACTTATTGACCGTAGACTACGCAAGACGTCTACAAAAATACAGACAACTTGACTTGCCAGCAAGATTCAAGGACTGACAATGGTGTTTACTTGATAAAACAAGTATGAACACTTGAACACTTATAACCTAAACACAACGCCGGGATTGAGTCGTCACTGGACAACCAACCCTCAAGACAATGTGACAACAGACGACGAGTAAGATGTCTTTAGACAGGGTACTCAAAAATATAAATCAAAAAAAAAAAAAAAAAAAAAAAATATTTTTTAAATAATCTGACCTTTCATTTTTTTGTTATATTATTTTCTTATGCAGATATGTATGTACAATTTGCACATAGCCACTCACCAAAACAGTAACGTGAACATTTGAAATAAACTACGAACGGATTTAAACTACTTTTTGTGTTTTCAATCTCTGTAGAGCATTGACATATGTTTATATCCAAAAATATTTTATAACCTTGATATTATTTTTATATGTGAAGCTAGCTTCTCGCCCTGCTAAAAAAATTATATATTTTGAATTTACGACATCTCCTAAGGGTGACTTTACATACAGCTTTTCCCTATAACTTTTATGAAATTCGATTATTTAAAATGTGGAAATTTATGAGAAACACTTGCTATCGTGCACTTCGTAGGCGTCATGAATATGTAATGGAAATATCGTGTTGACTGTACACTTACTTTCTTCTGTCTTGCCAAATTTTAAATTAAATTATATTGCCCTATTTTACTTGTGCATGGAAATAAAATTTCATCATTATTCATAATCAAAAGGGGAGCAAAAATGGAGCTGTACTTTCGTTGATTTATGGATTTTTCGCTTTAAATATGATAAATATCACGGTGCATTGCTATTAATAAAAGGAAACAAAGGTTTATTGATTATTTGAAAATATATTATTAAAGAATAATATTGAGAACATTGGCTTTCTTAAATACTTTGGAATAAATACAGTAGCGATTTTTTTATTCACTGTAACAACTATAAGTTCACATTTATAACAAAAATATTTGCTAAACTCATTACATATCATCGTTTGGCATCTTCTTCTTCTCGATTACATAATAATAATTTATCAATTTACAAATAATAAAATACATCGATTATATTCATATACAATATTATAATACAAACATCCAATTTTATTTATTTATTTGTCTTTTTATAAAAGTTTGAATACATCATGAAATCTATAGCGTACAATGTGAAAAGCTCGTCTCTCGGCAAAAATGTAATTTTTTCTAACTTTTAATGTCGCTAACTTGTAAGAAACTCAAAAAGAAATCTGATATTAGTTCTTGGATACTATATTTAGATTTAATATCAATTCACTAGAGCAGCTTTATTTGCTGGTTGCCATTACGCGAGTGAAAATTGGCTTATACTTTGTACAGATGTTACCTTTTCCAAACACACATTTTCACTAAAAAAAATCCCAGATTTTAGGATTTAACTTAAGATTTGGTCAGAACTTGTGTCATTTATTTACTTTTTTTACATTGAAACCATTGAAAAAATCAATGTCTTGCGATGATCGAAACAATAGATCTAGGGAAACAATAATTTACACTTATATTAATTCAACAAAAATAAAATTCAACAGTTCAGTAAATCAAATAAAGTAAATAGCCTAATCCAATAGAATTACATTAAAAAGAAAACAATTATATAAAATAATACCAAATGGTTGTTTATTAATAAGTTATTAGTAAGTTAATATTTCATACTTCGAAATAAATTTTTCATTTTCTTTTTGTCTTAAAATATTTTGTGAAGGTATAAAAGATTTTTTTAAAAGTAATGTTTACACTTTTTGTTACATGTTTTTTAATGTTATAGAAGGTTTTAATATTTGATAAATAAAAAATGTATAAAAATGCAAATACCAGTTCTCTAACTTAAGTTAAGGAAGTTTTAATCTGTAAAAATATTTATGTGGACAGTAGAGTATCGGAAAATTATTTAAAAAAATATATATAAAACCTACACTTAATTACAAATAAAGAAAAATTAATAACACGGCTTTCTCTTCTTGATTTGATTTATTTTGAATATTTAATATGGAAAGACAGCAGCTCATTATTATGAGCGAAGAAATAAATTTATTTATTTTCAATTCAAAAATACCTTAATTCCCTTTAAAATATTTTAAAAGATTTAAAGCCCATCCTATAGGATTTTTAATAAAGTATAATATATTTTTTTAACTATGCACTTTTCAACTCCAGAGTTTAAAAAATGGTTTTATGGTAATAATGGGTTGAAATAGCACAAAAATTATTATAATGATCACATTAGCATAATTAAGGAAATTAACAATAACCACAAATATCATAATATTCATAATTTGTTTGGTCAAAATTATAAATGCCAAGAGACGAGCGTTCAATTTACAATATTCACAGCACGTATCAAAATAGCTTATAATATATTGTATTATATTTTATAATAATTAGCACTAAATTAAAATATAATAATATTGTATTTAAGTAGTTTTGAAGAAACATCATGACCTTGTTGGTACCCTGCACTCGTCCTGCAGAAGAACGGCATCAGTTTCAATAATAATCTTCACACTTGATCTCCTTATCACCGAATATGACACATCAGCATCCAATTCAGTACCACAAAGTAGATCATTTCCATCCCCCTTAATGGCGCCACACAGGTTCCTATAGAAAAAAATTGAGCCATCAGTGAAATTCGAATCCATAAGAATTTGTTACGCAAAGAGCACTTCTTAACCAAATTGTAAAGATATCATATTATGTTGCATTATTGAGAAAGAGGTAAGTTTTTCAACAATATCATGAAAGTCCCGGAGGGCTTAGGAAGGTTTTTTAGACACAAAAATCTATTAATTTATTGTCTGTGGTGGTATTGACCTTACTATCTAGGAGATCAGAGCAAACCTGAATAAAGACGATCTGTCTGGATTTTATTAATAATATTACCGATCTCTCAGTCGTAACAATCGATCGAATCATTTTCTTATCAAATATAATTAAAAAAAGGTATCTACCTTCTCGTAGTGGGTAATAAATAAACTATTATTTGATTAACAAATTAAAATTTTTTTGTAAACTAAGTCTAGCGAATTTCCGAATTTTATTCAAGTGCTATACAAAAGTTGTTTCAAAATACTAAAATCAATTTTTTTTATCGATTCTGTGTTGTATTAAAAAGAATCAACTGCTTTATTTTATAATAATCGCTTGTTAAAATAGAGTCTCAACTTCTATTTCATTCATCGCATTTATAAAATGGGTGTAATGCAAATTTTCGACCATTAAATAATTTGTGAAAACTGCTTCATATCACACAAGCAATTATCGCTGAATATGAAGCCTATTTTGAGATTAAAAATATTTAGAAAAATATACTTGCATACATATTAAATTGTATTTTATCACGAAGCTTTAAATATGTAGGATTTTAAAAAATATATTTAAAAGCCTTACCCAAGTTACTATAATTATATTAATTCCAATGTATTTATATAAATATGTGAATTTTCATCTTATTAATTGAATAGTATTCGCAACGCTAAGCTCATTAAATATGCCTTCCTCGGATTCTTTTCATAAGTAGTTCTACTTCATTATAAACCATTTTATATGCGATGTGGAAAATTTCATTCATGAATACGCGCCTTTAAAATTATAGAAGAAAGATTGCCTTTTGTCGTCGACCAGCTGCTAATAATTCAATAGAGGCATTGTTATGGGAAGTTCATTACTTGAGATTTCCGTTGCTTTTATTATACAATAACACATGAAATACGTATTTCTAGAATATGTATAGGCCTAAAGCTTTTTTGAATAATAATCTCATTCATAAACATCACATCCAATTACGAACCACCAAATCGAATTGTATGAATAAATATTTAAAAATTCATTTCGGATCATAGCATTTACATTGGTGTCCATCACACAACCTCTCTCTGATGTTTTTTTATGTAATAAATATATCAGACAGTGTTTTTAGTTGGTAACAAAATAAAAACACCGTCTTGTATTATAAAAGAAAACTATTCAAATAAACGAAGATTTTTTTTAATTTAGACATTACGATAAAATTTTACAACAAACTTCTAATACTGATGATATAATCTCTTAATAATGTTGAATAAATAAATTAATATAAATAAATTAAAAATCGGTTTGTTTTGAAATATACAATTACATTCGGATAACCTTTCTGCAACAAAGATGATTTCATATACAAAATATTATTCTTTGTTAAATATCAAATAACCCGTGCCAAAAACACAAACAACAACAAGCATTTCGATTCAGGTTTGAGTTTATACGGAGCTCACAATTCAATAACAGAAATTTCTAAAATAGTATTGTTCTTTCAAATTAATAAATTTGACCTTTTGTCAATTATGTCAATCTGAAGAACTCATCGCTGTGCGTGGTCTGGGAAACCACCTACCCTCCCGTAAAAGACTTGGCCAACCCCTTAAGTAATGGATTTCCAGGCATACGTCACGGTAAATACGATAGTAGAGTTACTTAGCTACACCTATGATCAGCTTTTTGTTAAGTAATGCCTTGTATGAGCCTCGGGCGAGGCACTGATTAACAAAAAACCGGTCAAAAGTACAGCAAAGGAACTCTTTTACCGTCTTTAAGGTGTACGTTTACGACGTCGCTTGCCTAAGAATCCCAAGCTTTACAAGGGAAGATGTCACAGTATTTTTTAGAAATATCATCGGAATGATAATACATATGATAGTATTAGCGTACCAGATCCCGTAGAGTCATCCCCTAGATTGGGTGGCTGGTCCTGATCATAGGAAGTACCATGGACTGGATAAACAAGGGCAACATGTTGACTCTCCATATGAGCAATACTACCAACAGCCTCTCGCCTTACTCCAGCCACTTCATTACTTGGATTACTTCTAACTCGTTCCTCTTCAATGCTCTTCTCTGTTATTTGCCAATATATTCCGTACATGCTCGCTGTACACCGTATCTGCTCAAACAATTCATTAAATTAAAATACAATCAAATCAAATAAAGTCAAAGGCGAGATACTAACACTAAAAACAAACTATTATCTATATACTTTTATAATTAAACCATATATGTATAGAAGGGGTATACAATACATGTTAACGTGTCATTTAGCCCTAACACTAATATTAGGGCTTCTTTACTATGTATTTGAAATTTTTTACTGTCCACTTTGACATATTATGGAAAAGAAGATCTAAAGTAGTTAGAAATATGTATATGTGTATGGTTGACAGATAAAATTGTTGATTAGATCACTCATTTCTCATGTCAAAACCTCTCTTGTGTGAACATAAAACTCCTTTGCAATAATAGTTCAAATTGTCATTCAAAATGCATTCATTTCAAAATACATTATATGTAAATAAATTTGACATCTAAAAATATCAGCATAGTAACTCCACAAACACCGCTGGTAAATTTGCACAACATACAAGGCGAATTTGTTGGCTATTTAAAAAATTTAATACATGCATAATATTTCCAAGCAGATTGGTGATTTAGGTTAGAATCTTTGAGACTTAAAAAATACATTTAGATATTAGAAAGTATTTTATGGAAGGAAACCAATTTATATTATTATAATCGCAATTTAAGATGTGAGGAATTATGATAAATTTAGATTCAGATTTATTTGATTATTGTCATATTCGGACAAAGCCAACTACTCGGTAATTTTGTGAAATTTATTAATTGATTCATCCAAATCAATTAATAATTATTTCTACTTAAAAATACCAGGTTGTGTTAATATAATTTAAACAAACACTTATGTCGCATTCAATCTTGTATTTACTTTCCTTATAATAAAAAAATCCACTTAACCTTAAGAATTTTTTTTAACTTTATTTCAATTTATTTGTACACAAAGGTGGACACAAGTAAGGTTTGTTCGTCTTCAATTTCTATTATATGTATATTTATGTACAACTGATAATTCAAAAGAGTTCTTTTTTTACTACGATATTTTAAGCCGTGTTATTTTCTAATTTTCAAAGTGACGATAATTAAATATTTTTTTTATCACTGTTCAAAATAAGTATTTTTGTATTATCCTACCTTTAATTTTCCGGAATGAAAATGTTCGGGTGTAATCAAAAAGTGAATCCCAAGTGACGCCGAGTAGAAGCCCTCCTCGTCTATGTGATTTCTGTAGCTCTTCAGGTAACTCGGGTTTGCCTGGACAGAGAATTATTAGATTAAATATATTACAGCTTACATATTAATCAATCAGAGGTTGCTTTGATTTAATCGATTCAGTTTATCTGTGTAAAGTAAGAGCGTATCTGATCATATAGGTCACAAATCCAAACATATCCATGCGGGATACTGTTTACTATCGATCCACTTCAAAGGATAGACCTCCATCAAGACTCCAATCAAATATCCCACATTGGATAAACAAAGAAAATACACACACCTGATATCAAAAACTCTTATATATTTTATGTCACATGAGCCAAGTAAATTGGCAACTAAAAATCTATAGACCTTTTGGTGAAGCTTGAAAATACATTTCGATCAAAATCAATCAACTAGCATAAAAATACTAATTTAAATACATTAAAGTTGTGAATGTTTTACAAAACACTTTATATATAATATTCTTATTTTTGCCTTTATTGTTAATATAAATTAGTATGTATATTGAAAAACTTCCACTTTTGCACATTTCGCTTTCGTATTTGGGGGAAATAATAAAATAAAAAATGGAACAATCAACATAATATAATTTTTTTCAGAATTTTAAACTCATGGTTAAATTCATATCATATTTTTGTGAAATCAGTCGAACCAATCAGATATTTTACATATTTTAACATTATACTAAAGTTTATTATAGCGAAATAATTATGAAATTGACCTCGTTATACCAATAAGTTGACCAATACCAATTATTTAAACCAATCATGGTTACTTGTTTTAAAATATGAGTTAAACATAAATTTAATTATTTTAATCGTACATTCGAAACAAATGCAAACTGATTTTTTAATTTGTTTTATTTATTTCTAAGCAAAGTTTCGGTTTCCGGGTTCTATATACTTAGAAAATTACATTCGAAGCATGTTGTCGGAGTTCTCTTTGAATTTATTGTTGGACCCTTGGGGTCTTAAGTCCAGAAATGTTTGTAGTTTTCAACTCGGGAAGAACCCACTTAGTAGACTGTGGTTAGACATACTAGGAAATCAAAATATTCACATACATATAATATTATGTCCTTTGTGATAATAAAAATTGCTTTTAAGCTCGCTCGTGCGTATTTTTTTTTCAGCTTTTATTATTGCGTATTCTCTGTCAAATGATAATCTTTTCAAATCTCTTTGTGTTGCCAACTAATTCTCGTATTTCAGGGGCTTAACTGTATGTGCTGGATATTGTTTGTGATATTAACAATAATTTCTAACAGATACAAAGTTAAATGTGTTCGATCGTATCACATTGTAGTAAAATTAGGTACAATTTCGTTAATTAGTTTTTCCGAGCGAAAGAACATCCAATACAAATTTTAGTATTAATTGGTTTTGAACGTGTCTCTATATTTTAGTAGACTATTATATGCATGTATTATATTTAAAATTAATGTAATCGAAGCTCTTTGTATTATTTAAAATGTCCCTAAAATAATGTAAATTTGTCAATTAAATATAAAATATAATAATTGGATAGGATCCCGAGTATGCACTGAATTAAATTATTACAAGATTATGTGAGAATATTGTGTGTAATTGCTAACTTAAATTATAAATTAAAATATCGCAGTATTTGTCAAAATCAATATGGCTTCTCAATTTTGTATTCGACGTCAATATTACTCCTACTTCGGAATAGTAAACAAAGACTATTTTGATATAAACAGAGCAACAAAGTATTTCGTTGGAGATCCCCGAAGCAGCAACTAGAATAACAATAAACTTCATCCCCTATAAGATAACGCCCCTGTCCGAAAGCCACGATCACCCCAAAAGTACACCCCTCCGATTTCGCTTCATTTAATCTCCCTTCTAAATGACTTTCTACTTCAAGACAGTATGATAGAGAAATTATAAGCAACATCACAAATTGCATTGTGCATGAGAATAAACTTTCCGCATCCCAAAAAGCCAGTCATAAAGACGATTGCACAATAGGGCCAAGAAGTTTCCTTGTATCATTTTTCATCAAGCGACTGCTTTTATATTCTAAAAAAATATCAAAAGTCAAATTGTGTTTATGATAAACTGATATAATTATATAATATCAATTTTCCCGTTGCTGTATAACTAAAATCCGTTTAAATAACATTATAAGTAGACTAATTCAATGAATACAGAATTTAATCCAATACGAAATCCTCCTCAAAATAATATAAATTATTACCATTTCAAAAGCACTTTACTTCACCCAATGTAAATTATGGATTTTAATATTACCTCTTATATCAAATAAAAATTTATATTCTCATGTTATTTAAAGGTGAAAAGATTTATATAATCTGTATACCTATGTAACTCTTATTCATAAGATGTTTTTTATTATCAAATAATGTGAAAAGTAATAACCCAAAGCAAAACATTAAAATATTAATTATTTTTTTCATATATATGATAAATTTTCCTCATTAATATTACTAAATAATATTACTGGAATTGTAACGGCCATATACTTTTTTAATTGTGAGGTGAAAATTCAGACGGAAACCGATCGATATTGATTTATATTTCACATTGTGTATGGTGAGGCAATATTGACAAATTAATAAAGTACAAGCGAAATGTGGAATATTGATTGAGTATTAATTAATATCTGAAAATATCAATATATATATACATATTTCCCGTAGTACGATGTTTGATATAATTATTAGGTCCACTACACCAAAGGATCAAATGTCCGTCTATTCAACGAATAAGATTTACTAGGATGACAAACAGTCCAAGCTGTTTATCTGTTGCTACTCAAACATATAGGATTTCAGTAATGGACACACATATTGAATAACACGAATAAATAAAAATATATCCTCGTATGTAAAACGCCATATTCCAGAATAAGAAAATAAGCCAAATAATATTTTATAAATTATTTGTTGTTTTGGTTTGTGTAATTAGCCGGGAAAAACATCCAACTGCAATTATGCACCAGATGGGCACGAAGAGTTTTAACTATTAAATCTGATCTCTACGAACGTAAACTTTATTATCTTAAATTTGATTTATATTTATTATTCTCCCTAGTTATATCTAAATCAAAAACTAAAATTGCTAATTCCTTTTGTGAATTTTATTGATATTAAAATTGAATTGCTTTATTTCCGATTATACTTGTAGCAATATTTATGCGTCAAATTTACCTTTACTCGTGATTTTTTTAAAAGGGCACTCGATAACGGTTTTTTCTTCACAATTCGAATCTTATTTATAAAAAACCCAGTCTCAACTTTTCTCAGAAGAGTCTCTTCAAACAAGATGGCGAGGGCGATTTCAATATGATTTATAAACTTATGTAAATGCGTCTGTAGAGGGTTTCTAAGGTCACAGCTATTCATATATTTTGTCATTGATGTCGTGTGCCAAAGGAACGTTTTTGACAAAACGTAAATCAAGTTAAGCTGTCAAAATCACCGGATAAAGTCAATAAAAACGAGTTGAATTTAAAGTGAAGAGGCTTTCTAATCTAAATATAAATCATATCCATAACTCACACTCATCCTGAATTACATGCTTTCCAAGAATATATTAGGAACTTGCGAAATTAAACGCCTTGTGCTTTCATATCATCAATAAGATATTTGTAATATTTTCCGGCATAATATATATTATACAAGCTCTTCGAAAATCAGCAATAAAGCCATTTTCATGTACAAAAAGATCCAATAATAATATGAACACGTGGATGTATTCCTTAATACATTGTGCTTGTATCTTATTTTTGTGCCATCAGTGGGAATCTTTTTTAGCAATTTATATGATATTTTGGGAACAATGTTCATTTCTAATGATTGAGTGTTACTCCCACATATCATGCGTTTTTATTGTTATTACTTAATAATATATAATAGAAATATTATTTTATTTAAATGGTCTACCACAAGTAATTGAAACTCTACCGGAAAATTACTGATATAATTTTCTAAATGGAAACCTATCTAAAATGGTCAAAGTCACCTCTGTATGGAATAATATATAGTGTGTGTCCTCATGAATTATATATATATATATATATATATATGGCTTTTATAAATATATATATATATATATATATATATATATATATTTATATATTTATATATATATATATATATATATATATATATATATATATATATATATATATATATATATATATATATATATATATATATATATATATATATATATATATATATATATATATATATATATATATGTGTATGTATATAAAAACCACATTGCACAAAAATGCATTATGATAATTCGAGTCGGCGAAGCGAGCAAAACACAATCAAGACTTTAACCATAGACAATGTCCCCGTAGAGGGAAGTTTAGTTTTGAAAAATTGTTAGAATAAAATTCATATTTGGTTGTGGCCAGCAGGCCTGTTGTTCTTGCATATTTTAGTAGACGATGCGTCAGTAATATCTCATGTTTTATTTTCACCACCCTCCTTATTCACCCCCCAAGTATCCCCGAAAATTTCCCCGAGCAAAAACAAACAAACGAATGGAAATGTCTTTAGACGTTTCCTTGTACACATCCGAATATTTTCAATGTATATTTAGTTCACATTGAAATCGAAAATCATTTACTTCATCTCGTGTATGTATGAACAAATATTTGAAATATAATTTTTGTCTATTTAATCAATGTTATTCTGATGATTGATAATCTAGATTAAACATTTATTTATAAATAGATCCATTTCATATTTCTTAAAGAAGTCCACGAGGACATTAAGTTATAAATGATCAAAGCAAATATCGCAGATTTGAGTAAAAAACATTACACTAAAATGACTAACTTCCCGACTAACCCAATCATAAGACATGTAAATAAAACCAAATATGCCTCGAGGAAACCTAAGTTCATTTTACCAAGGAACTTCTAAAACTGACATTATTTTTAAAAATAAAGTAAAATTTCTATTAATCCATTCAACTCAAATTTGGTTTTACCCAAACAAATTGTTATTTAGTTTGTATTATATTTTGTAACTGTTTTGTTAATTTTGCTCTTATCGTTGTTGTTATTTATTAATCTTCAAATTTGTAAATGGTTTTTTATCTATTCTTTCTATAATTAAATTTTATTATTCATGTCAAATTGAAATAAAACATTCTCATGTTAATTATAGGTAAAAATATGTATACACTCTGTACATCTAAGTCTATTTCCAAAGATGTATTGTTCTATCAATCAATGTAAAAACTTATGCATAATAAATAAATTATAATAATAATAATAAAGATCCATTTCTAAAACAAAAGACAAGCTTGTAAACACAATTTACTGTCTAAATAAAATAAACACGGCTCTTTCTGTAATAGTAATTGTGTAGCGGAAGTGTCTAGTTTATGGCATTATGTCGATAGAATCTGAGTGAAATAGGTGAGAAGGTGGGCTAATTTATGTTGTATCGTATTGTTTATATAGTTTGGTAAAAGTAAAGAGGAGTTGGTGATTCCATTAGTCGATTGAGGACTTATGACAATCGTAAATAAAGAGCGGTCCAGCAAAGAGGGATGGGGGAAGCAGACTAGTTCCGTTGGCGCCCTCCTGTCGCCTGCTTGTTTGCCAAAATACACTCTAAGGGTTGCCTCTTTCGATATCAACAAAACACTATAATTCATCATGATATTTTTCTACTTAATAAATAACGAGCCTCAATAAAAAGCCGTATAATAATAATAATCGATACTTACTCCCCAAACCATCAACGATTATTTTTACGTACATATGTAATATTCGAACATTCGTTTTAAATAATCCTCAAATCATCCACTAGTTTTATATATTTTTTTACTATCCATAAGTAAGATTCAATTAGAGAAATAATATATTCATTAGATTTTAGCCGCCTTGTGGCCCAGTGGTTAGTGTAACGGATTCGTGAGTGAAGACTCCCGGGTTCGATTCACGGCACCGGAGTCACTTGGTTGATCTAGCTTAGCAAACTAGATCTTCAGTACTCATTGCTGTGTGGTGGCCTGGGAAACCATCTCTCCTATATTCTCCCGTAAAGGCCAAGGTGGCCTGGCCAACCCTTTATAAAAAAGGGACTACCGCCAATAGGGAAGGCGTCACGGTATATAGTATTTAGTTAGATTTTAAATTTCAGGGCAAAAGAATCCAAGAAATGGTTTTACTAATTTGGTTTTTTAGACACAACAACGTGTTAATTTATTGTCTATCGGTGATCTTAACTATTACAAGTCACCGTAACAGGTAATAATGTCCAAAACTTACAATATAGGAAATCAGATTAAACCAAGGATCAAGACGATCGATCGGGATTTTATATTGATTATAAAAATATTAGTCATATAAATCATGGGCACATTTTTACAAAATATTTGAATTGGTATTCATCTGATTTTATTCATCCAACAACTTTACTAAGTTTTATAAATATTCACCAATATGTAAAATTATGTTATTTTAGGAAATGTCGTCTAAAGCGTGTAGTTTTATATAACTAAGCGTTACTTGTCGTTGATATTCTGGGTCTGAGTTTTTTTACTAGCGGGATTTGAACCCATATCATTATAAATCATAAATATTTTAAGAAATGCTCATTTATTTTTAATTTATCAGAATTTTATGTTATGTTGTGTGAAAGTTGTAATATATAATGTATCAATAAATAAATCAAATCATTTAAAATACTTTTAAGTATAGATTAAAGCCTTCTATTTTAATGTGTTTATATTTTTGTTATTTTGTTACATTTAAATAAAAATGTCGTATTTATATACAACAAATTTTTGGAGTCTTATTTTAAGAATTTAAATTTAACCTGAATTCGCATAGTTCTAATAATTAATTACTATTATTTTTTGTGGTATATACAATACTCCCGTTATCCTCGAGGAACATTGTATGAAAATGACACTTTATTATAACAAAGAAGGTTCTGACATCGCCTCCCCAATTTGTCTGCAAAAACAATCAGTTATGGCGGGTTTTGAAATACAACCCTGGGTATTTTAGTAAGAGAATTGTGAGTCATAGTTGTCGGGTCGATAGAGGGATGCAACATCCCTGCCATCATCTTCTTTGTATGACACTGGATATTCGATACCTCACAGCAATCCCATACTAACAGATTTATTTTTATATCCCCCAATAACACCATACAAATATACTTCACCTAACTATCTCGATGAAATGTTTTCACTTTACGGAATATCGATTACAGGGGGGAATACCCTCATCTCCACAATAACGCACATTTCAATTAACATGTATTTTAATAAAATATACATATACGCGATGTACAAAAAATTAATTAATTCATGAGTGTTGGTTTTAATCAGAAAACTGTATGATAGGATTCCAATGCATTATTAATTTATTAAAAAATAAATTAAATAACATGCTTTTGTTTTATTTAAATAATATTATTTTGATTTTAATTAATAATAGAGGAAAGTTTTTTGCTAATAAAAGTACTAATTTTTTTATAATTAATACAAGCTTGGTGTATGTTTTATAATTAATGCAGGGTGGACTTGAATTAACTGAGAATATTTTAAGTGATGATTTTTTTTTAAATTAAAAATACGTGTTTAACAGACACAATACACACGCACCAATCACTACTTAGTACTTTACAGAAACACACGACTCCAAGATTGTGGTCTAAGCTTGATTCAAAAGGCACTGTCAATATTTTTATTAAAAAAAAGTATTTAATATATTTTTACACAAGACAAGAAGAACGGGTACATTATTTATATTTATGATAAAAAATAAAGTTAAAAAAAAATGAGTAAAAAGGATGAGTTTACCTAATCGATGATGCTTTTTTGGAGAAAATGTTATTACTTTAATTACTTAATATATTAACACAATTGCCGCTGATCTTTCACACAATTTTGCGAACTTTGAAGTGTTTTGTTACATATTTCATAAATTCATATTAAGACTAATATTTTATACAAACAATCAATTCACATGAACACAAATCATGTGTGTAATTATTTTTTTATGTAAGTTCTTTGAGGGATGTTTCACATGTATGTACAATAAATATTTCATAAGATCTGCTTGGTGACGTGGCTTAATGTCTGCACGTGACTGAAGCTCTAATAATATTTTTATCCTTTTAATTTTCATACGCAACAATACGTGATCGTCATACAAAATTCCTTATTACTACACACGTACCGCATTTCCCTTCTGACCTTTTGCCTGTAAATTATTATACATTATTAATACACACTTAAACGGAAACGTGACCGATCCGCCATTTGCTCGCCGCAATTCTTTATCTTTTCAATTTTCAAAAGCCAATAGGTTTCAGTGCATATTTCAGCCAGTCAATCAATCACTGAAGTGAAAAGTTTACGAGTCCTTTGAGTAATATCTTCCGTATTTGTGACTCAACAGAAAGCGTGACGTGTTTAAACTACAAAATATAAGCGATGAATCTTCAAAATCTTATATTCAATGTCAATGGTTTTTTGACGGATTACGATGTGTAGTTTTTTTCTAGAAATATAATCCAAAATTCTTGGATCATCTTGATTTCATATCTAGATAAATTAATCATTGAAATAGTCATAAATAGACAGTCATATAATAATATTCACATTTTTAAAAAGTCTGATGATTGAAGACGAATTTCTTTAAAAAAAATTGTTTGATAAATACTAAAAATACCAAATATTATATTTCTTTGCTTCGCATTCCAAGTATTCTTAACAAGTGCTCAAAAAATAAAAAAAAGTATATTTTTTACCACTGGTTGGTTGTTATCATGAAAGATTTCCAAGATCCAAAAAAATATCGCCATATTTTCAGTAGACAAACAACATGCCGCCGTAACTGTAATATTTTATTTTCTGTTGTGATGCTTACATCTATTCTTTCTATTCGTACAGACATAGATGTATGAAAAAAAAATATTAGAAAAGAGTTTCTCAACGAATACTGTTTATTTCTCATATCAAAGAACCGTTTTTTGTCGCTATCAAATGTCAAACATCATATCAAAAATCGTTTTTACGCACAAGTCAAATTAAATTTTTACTAAAAGTTAAATACAATCCTGATTAGTTCTAAATATAATTTGTATGGGTATTTGATTTGAACTTACTTGATGGCCATTTATATACCAGGTGAGATTTGCGGCCGGTCTTGAATGATGACAGGTACAATTTCCTTTGAGGAGTGAAGATGTTCTATACCTCGGTTTAATACCTGAAATCTGTGGTCTGTGGGGTGGAACATCTGCAAAAACAAATAGTAAACAGATTATTTAATATTAAATTGTGTCTAATAAGATCAATTTTTTTCGGTAAATAAATACAAAACACGTAGGTAACCATATAAATATTTTTTTGTTTAGGCACAAATGAATTGCATAACATTTTGATAAATAAAATTATTTAATTAAATAAACCTTAATCTCAATGTTGTTAGATCAATAGATAAAAAAACACATAAACCAGAATAATATGCGAATTTGAATCCTAGCAATTTTCAAAATTATTTTATTGTGCACACATATTCTATATAATTGGTTACACCATTAAAAAAAACAAAAGGTTTTAATTTTTCCTATACTTTTTATAATTGTATATTATCTCTCATGTCAAATAAAAATGTTAATTCTCATGTTAGTTATAGGTAAAAAGATTTATATAATATGTACACATAAATCTAATTTCTAAAATGTATTTTAATATCAAGCATTGTATTAATTCATAATTATTTAATAAATTGTAATATTTATTCATATAAGCAAATGAAAAATCACATGTGTCGCGTAAAACAGTCGATGAAAATACACTTTTCAATACATTTCTATATCAAGATCAATATCAAGATCAATAACAAGAACAATACATGTCTATATACCTACATAAAAACACCTTCATATTTTTCAACAGAAACAAAAAATTCATCCGTTCCATTATTGTCATAATAAAAATATTTTTATTTTTGAATTATACTGAAAATTAATCAGTGGCTAATTTAAAGTATGTATAACAAAATCCTCCCAACATTCAGGAGTCTCCCTGCGTAGTTAGCCTCGACATCACGCCTTCTTATAAAGTTAATCTAGTTGAGAGGTTAGTCAAATTAGCTCGTATAAAATAAATGAATAGAACAAAAGTGTTTATTTGTAAGAGACTAATGAATTAATTAGGCTGCAACAGCTGTTGGTGTCAGAAGTACTTCAACTAACAGCGACAACCTTTCACGCCTTAACTCTAAACTCGATTTCAGCTGTCAGACAAACTGACAAACTAACATAATTTAATAACATCACTACGTTTACACAAAGCCCTATAGTATATACTACTTCCTTATAATTCAAAAATAGATTATATTTCATACGATCCCGATCAAGTTACGCCAAAACGATGAGTTCAATCAAACTGAATCAAATTTATCATAAATCTAACTTGAAATCCCTCTTGTAATCTGTATCCAATTTATAGTTATTTACATTTAGATCCACTTCTAGGATTCTCACACATTTCATATATCAAGTGAAGATCTACATCGTATTAAGGAAAGGCTTAACATATAATTGTGTGTGAAATTGGTACTCTATTACTCTGCATTCCATTAATACCTATTATATTACATCATTATCTTCATCGTTTATTTTATAATTATACCGAAATTAACACAATTTAATAATTATGTAGTGGATTAACCCACAAGGATACTTGAATTTCACTTATATCATAACTCAAGCGATAGCTTTATAATATTTTAAAATATAGGCATAGTATAATACTTAGAAAAGAATTATGCAATGAACTCTTATCAATCATTACAAAAGGTTTACTCTGATTTAAATAAACTTAATTTAATAAACTTCAAAGTCGTTCAAAGACGTATTTATATAAGAGTAGTTTTGCATTTACATAAATATCTATAAATTAAAAAAAAACCTTATTTTATAACTAAACCTCGGCCTAAAGGGTGAAAAAACAGGTTTTCAATTGCTCACAATTGTAGAGCACTACTCGGCTCACAGTTTTATTACACATATTGCTTTATTATTCAGTAAAATATATTATTCTATATAAATGAATTTTCCGATATTAAAAGAATAATCTTTTAAAATTGCTTTTTTTGAAATTTGCATTCAACTTTGTAATTTGTCCCATTAATATGGTAATTATATATAAGTATTATAATTGTAGATTTTTGGTGTAAATATCAAAGAGTTGAAATAAAATAATTTAATAATAAATCAATATTATAAAGGAAATCATAGTTTATCATATACATATTGGAAATAAATGTTAATACTCTTAGTGAGATAATATATCAATTTAGAATATGTTTACATGATTCGAATATTTATAAGGTAATTTATCACTATAGCACCTTATAAAGAATGAATTACCCTCACATGTTCCTAATGGTCACCCATACTCACGAGGAGTGTTACAGATGGTCGTGACAGAGAGATCTAGTACATTTGGCGGGCGCTAGTTTTATAGCATTCAAAAAGCTGTAAAATCCAAGTTAGGTTGCATTAGACTGCATAATATATAACTAAGATTAGGTTGGTTGTTCTAAATATTATAAAGTCATATGCGATAAATGTATGTGAAGTGACACGGTACCCGTGTAACTAATTCAAAGTTTAACCACATAATAAGAGCCCGGGTTGCATTAGAGTCTCGTCCTGGTATAATTTTGCCTTTGAACCTGTCCCTAATAGTCTCAGAGAGGGAATATCATGCAAAAGTAGCGATGGTGATGGTAGTTATTCGACCAGAACAGCTCAACCCCAGTTTCATATTAACGGACCGCACAAGCAGGCTTATGAAATCCAATGAAACAGGCTCAACTGAATTATTGCCTTGGACGAGGATGCCGCTGCGGTTTCAATCCTTCATTTCTCAAAGCTTCTGTGTAATTTGTAAACTGGCAAATAAATTACACTGACAATTTTCATTCGTATTATCCACAAATGTGATTTCCATTAATATTGAAATCCAGGTAAATTCGGTTGAATGATTATCGACTGTGTAATATATCATCTACATTTGATCGAACACAAACTTCCCCGTGCACTCGCTTAAACGTAGTTTAAAAGATCGTGATAAAAATACAAATTTCAAACAAGAATAATACATATGAATAAAAAAGGATTCGTGTAAAATTTTAAATATATTATTTTATTATTTATATAAATACCATGACGCCTTCCCTATTGATGGGATTCCTTTGGGACTGACGACTAAAGGGGTTGACTAGGCCACCGTGGTCTTTACGGGAGAATTTAGTCGAAGTGGTTTCCCAAGCCACCCCACAGCAATGAGTCCTTCAAATCTAATTCACTACGCTAGGGACCGGTTTCTTCAACACGTGTTAAATCTCGAGCTCATGTCACTCGGCGATTTACGCGCGAAATGCGTTTCTTCAAGATGTCGCTCGTGCTACCAGCTGTCAAATACTAGCTTGGCGATATCGGCGTGCTATAGCTAAATCTCGTGCTCGTGCTATATTTTCCCCTTCTTTCTAGTTTTGTGACGAACTCGTCGCTTCGACTCGATTAGCCTGTTGCAAGTTACAAACATCGGGTACGCTCGGCCATAGCTTTAGTATCGTTTCAAGAAACGGAATATTTGTAAATGACACAAGATTTGTACAAGCTGTTGCCATGTAACATACGATTTAACACGAGTTGAAGAAACCGGGCCTAGATCTACCAAATAACACCAGTGGACACCGTTTTCGATCCTGAGAGTCTCACTCACGAATCCGTCACACTAACCATTGGGCTACAAAGCGGCTCCATATAACCACCTTCTATATAAATCCTGTCTAAATTATTAAGACTTCGAGGTCACTCTTCTGACGAATAGCTAATTTTAAAATAAAATCTAAATCTCACCTATAATATCCATTGTCCCATTAACAACATAGGTGAGAAATGATGGAGCATCGGCTGACACTTCACATGTGTACCTTCCACCTGCTGCATCACCCACTTCTTCGAGAGTCACTACACTTGCATTACTGTGCTTTTTCTGAAAAAAAGACAAAATTAAGTTTAATTTAAGACTTCTAATTTTTACATTTTTTATTTTAATTAATTTCAACAGGGTTTTGCTTTTCATGGCGCTTCAAATGCATTATATATGCAGAAATCAACCGTATATAAATAATGTACTTCTTTGATTATACTCTCATGTATATATTTTTATCAGAAGTACACTATTTTTTTTTATTTTTATTTAAATTATCTTCTTTCACTACTTGATAGAAGTCACTGATATTCAAATTGAGATTCGCACTTCTACTTTTATTTTGAGATTGGCTACGCGTTTCGACTCCGCCCGGAGTCATTGTCAAGCCGTAACTGAATAAATTTAATAAAACAACTATAACGAATGGTCCGTTTTGCAAGAAAGTTGGGAATTTTTGAGTGTGTTTAACAGTGGTGAAAACGGGAAGTCCACTTGCACATTCATGGTTGGGACACTTGGGTTAATCAACAGTTTGTTGATTTCTAAAATTTCTAATTTCGCAAGTTTGTTAAAACGTGAGATGTTAGTGTGTATAGGTTTAAAAATTGGAATATTAAAATGTTTGCTATCCATACAATGTTTAGCAACGTTGGATTTTTCTATGTGTCCTAACCTAAGAGCAGCTAAATGCTCTTTTTTCCGTAATAAATTATTCGTATTATTATTAAGTCTATCCAAATTATTCGGGACATTGTGTTTATCAGTTTCTTAAAAATATAGTATTAAATTCTACTGACGTACATTAATTTTATTTAACTTAATTAAATTATTAAGAATATCTTAGTCGAAAATTGTATTTATTCTATTTCATATAAAAAGTTTAAATGTATTCAAACTAATATATATCACCAATATATATTTAAGTAATACTAATATCATAAGTTAATTTAATAACAAAAAGTTATTTTAACATTTCTCTTATTGCTGGATTTCCGAAATTTCATTAGCGTCAATGGACCGAATGGATAAAAAAAAATCAAAATGATGAGATCCAGGAAAATTCTTTCACAAGTGGGTTCCCATGCAAATTTTATATAATATGAAACGATTTTATTCATTTTTTAATATCTCAAAAATTCTAAATCCGTCCGTCTTTTTTGGCCCCTTTGGAATGCATATTAAAAAAATCGCGTATTATTCATAGCATTCCACATTTATTATAGGTATATATCGTGTCGGAACAAACAAAGAACGAAATCAGCCAACAGTATCTGGTCTCATTATTAACGACTATATATTTTATAAAAAAAACACCTACCACCAGCAATTTCGGTTAAGCTGTATGGAAATTCGATTCGGTTATTTATGGCCATTAATCAACGGCACATACGATGATGATAGACTTTTTCATGGTAAAATAAAACCGAAACAATGGTTGTGGAATAACATGGTCACGACATGTGACACAGTGTCATAGATTGCAGCCTGGACCATATGCCCGAATTATATATGTGATAAAGTTGATTTATTCCAGACTGACTCGTACTCGTAAATCTAACATGTCTGGTCTCTCAGTAAAACAGAAATCGTCCATTCTGCTCAAATGCAATTATTATACACCAATTATTTACCAATATTGCTCGGGGAGAGATCGGCGATTAATGATTGTTCTGGACTGGGCAAAACTAATATTGACAAATTATTATATTATATTGATATATTGTCATAAGACAAGATTATTTATAATCTAACTGTATATTTAGAAATACGACAATAATTTGTATTTATGTTATCAAAATATTATTTCATTCAAAAATATCCACCAGGACTTGAACTAACTGGGTATATTTTAAGATGTGGTTAGGTTAATTTAAAATAATAGAATAAATGCTTAATTCCTATAGCATTTAACAAACACAATGCAGACACTACTGCATACTTCAAAGAAACAGCTGATTCCGAGATGGCGCCCAAAATCAATTCCAAAAGAATGAAATATTTTTAATTAGAAATAAAAAAAAAATGTTTTCACTTCTCAGTCACAAGTATCATCTTATTGTTTGTTTACCTTTTATTTAAATATATTTGGTATCAAGTATAGAAACACTACTATCCTTTTCAAGATATATTAGTCAGAAATCACAACAAAAATAAAATATTACTTTTGGAAGACTCTGGAGAAAATTTAATAGTTATTATGATGTAACACTTTAACCTAGATTTTCTTCATTTATAAAGACGACACTAAAGTTAAAGGTAGTGATAATCTGTAGCTATCTAAGCTATCTAAGGGTTGTACAAAATTGTTAACTGGTTCTCATGTAACACGATATAAACCGATGATATTATGAAAAAAGTTTCAATGTAAGTCCGACATTCCAAAATGCTTGGATTCATTAATTTGAGTGGTATTTTGCTCGGATATATTTTAACGTAATCGTGTTAAATATAATTTTACCTCAATTCCTTTAGAGGGTTCTGCGAAATCAAAATACTTCAACAAACTTTCCTAATATCCTGCAATTTATGATGGAAGCCAATAAGGGCGTGTGCAAAATCTTTGATCTTTTATGGCCAATCTTCTCGAAAATATCTTTCTGTCCGACACAGTAAACAATTTTATATTCTGCATTAAAAATTTGAAAGTTTTCAAAAAACGCATTTGGTTCTTTGTTACGTTGAACAAATTTTCTGCTTTTACAACCGTTAAATCGATTCATTCCGAACAAGTTTCGTAAGACGTCAATTTTCGTACTTTGACCCGAGACATAAACAAGCCGGAGTACTTTTATTGGATTATTAGACGAGCAAGAAGAATAATTTTCTCATTGGTTGGCTTGTTATTTTTGGAACATAAAATCGCCATGGCGTCACATGTTCCCGATATAACCTGGAACCCTACACAACCCCCCAAATCAATAAAAAAAATACGTTATATCATAGGACATTATATTTTAAGCTGAAATAAATTGAGCTCACTTACTCAAAATAAAATTACAAGATATTTTTCCAAGACACAAAATAGACTGGGCTGTAAAAAGTGCATTTGCGTTTATGCTAGATTTAGTTTCCCTACATGTCTGAGTTCTCTCAACTTGGTTGATCATTTCGTACATCCAGATTTATAGGTCTCTTTACTTCGAATACAAACAATGAATTTTCCTTTTCTCTTCCCATTTGATGTATATTCTTCTCAGCAAAATATATATCGAAAAAAGCCCATAAGTGTTTTCCTTTTTTCAACGTATATTCAATGAACGTACATATATTTACCATTGGGATAAATTACATAAAAATCAAAGAACAATAGAATATAAAGCATTCATTGTGATAATTTAATCTTGCCTCAATTCAGGTATTGCAGAAAAGTCATGATTATCATTTATAATTTATTGAAAATGATAAAACCTAACCTAACCTGAATTTATTTATAAAAGTTTATTTTAATTATTTCATGATGTTTTATTTAAATTTTAACAGTATAAAGATAAATAATTGATCAGAATTTATAGGAGACGACTTATTGAATTTGAATCCATGCGCCTTCTTACTGAATTACTATAGTATTTTTTAATCTAAATACATATATCAGTGATATAAACGGTTAGATGAAGTTTAAATACTCCAGTCTTCTACTGAATAGGTGATATTTAATTGATAAATGGTTTTTAATATTTTAATACTATAGTTCAATAGGAACCACGTTTACAATTCCCCATTTTTACGATCATCGTATTATTTGCAGGAGATGGAAAAAGTGTCATAGCACGTATGGTATTTTATTCTTCCCAATGGAAAACTGAGTGCAATTTTTACTCCCTCTCTCCGGGTTATTGTTTTAGGTGTCGTAAATGTCACAAACGGTGAAGTTACAGTTTGTACTTATTCAAAATGAAAACGAGAACAAGAACGAGCTGTTATATACGATATGTATAGTATAAATCAGAAGTGGGGTTGTATAGAGCCATATAGTTTCACTCATACAATGTTCGATAATCTATACAGTAATACTGTGTGAGGATATTCTTAGCATTGTTCCCAAAGCTGTTGTGTATGTATAATACAACACGTTTTGTATTTTTATACTTTTTTTAAATATATACAACAACGCACTGCTTGTATTTGTCAAACGAATTTTACACCACCTTTGTATTTTGTATTACCATTGCAGATGCTATTTTTTTAAATAAATGCACATAACACATACAGATTTTTCACACTTTAAATAAATATACATACATATATGTAAATTTTTCATTTCACATCACAATACTTTTAAGTCGAGAATGCTACATATAATTTTACTCATTTCAAATATTAATATAGGTTATGGTAAAAATGTCTTGATACATTTTAGTGTAACGGCTAATCACAATTATTAGTCGTTGCACTAAAATGTAAACTGTATATAGGTTTCCACAATTGATTAAAAATAACAATTTATTTATTAAGGCATTTAATTCAATCAACGCCCGTGAAGGATTTACAACTTTTAGTTATTTACAGCAAAACCTAAACAGTTACTTATTATCAATATTTAAATCTTAAGCTGTAATCAAACAATTTTTCATTCATCAATTTATTTATTCTTTCGCTCCGAGGGGGTTTTGTTGAGAGGTTTTTTTTAAACATAATAACGTTTTAATTGTCTGTCGGTGATCTTAACTATTGCTAGTTACACAGGACATTGACGTTATAATCGCCTCTGTATTTACCTTACAATCCAGGAAATTAAAATAAACCTGGATTAAGTCGATCGATCGGGATTTTATTAATATTATTCCCAATCTCCCAGTCGTAATAACTGATCAAATCAATTTAAAAAAATTGACTTGAGCCTGATTTGAAACCATGACCACATTATTTGTAGACACGTCTTATCCCCTGATCTATCACGCTGGTAATTTATATCCAAAACAGAGCATATTTTTTTCTATTTAACACTCATCAACAATACAAGAAATTATTTTCATTTCATAAGTTTGAGTAGTTTAGTTATATATTAGGCTATTCTTGTAGACAGATACTGGTAATTCAATTTATGGGTGTCAAAGGAGTTTAAATATGATGATGAGGCAACTTACGACTACGACAATTCCCGACAGTGGAAACACCTTCATGGCTGGGCTTTCCTTCGGGACATATCTGTAAAACTCTCTGTCGGCCTTGTACCACTTGACAGAATAGAGCTGATCATGCTCCAGGTCAAAAAGACATGACAAAGATGCTCTTTCACCTCGACGAACTGCGGCAGGTATTTGAGCTCTAACGTCGCGTAAACACCAGCAATTCCCTGAAAAAATAAAATAATTAAATTATTCATTTATTACATATATGGCATATAAACAGCATACACTGTGCTGAAAGTACAAATTGATTTGTAATTAATATTTAAAAAAGGCACCTTAAAATAAACGTTCTCCATACTATCGTTACTCATAAAAAATAGAAATATATTTTTTTAAATTAATTAATATTCAAAAATATTTAATAATATTAATTACATATAACAGACACAATATACACGTAACAGTCACTAATGAGTACTTCAGAGAATCAGTTGATTCCAAGATAGTGGCTTAAACTCGATTCCAAAAGCACCATTAATATTATTCTTAATATTTTTTTTTATATTTATTTTTTTTTTCAATTATTATTTCGATACTCTACCACCCCCTAAAATATTCTCAGTTATTTAAAGTCCATCCTGTATGCAGGGTGTACTTGAAATAACTGATACTGGGTAGTGCACTACAAAAATAAGTGATTTTTTTATTAAAAAATTAAAAAAAAAATTATAGTTTGGGCCACCATCTTTTGGAAGCTAGATTCAGATGTTTCTATGAAGTACAAAGAAGTGTCTGTCGCGTTTGTTTTATTTCTGTTTTTAATATTTTTTATATTTAATAAAATATTTATTTGATCGCTTATATTTGCGATACACAACCACCCCCTAAAATATTCTCAGTTAGTTAAAAAAAAGTTAGTTAAAGTTAGCTCAGTTCCTAAAATATGTCTGCCTAATTACTAAAGATCTATAGTTTTCCCATTACCAGCCCGAATTTACATCCTAATCTACGCACATCACATCAATATTCTTGAAAATTTAAGTTATTAATATCCTTTGTAAAATGTCCAAAACCGGTGCAGCTTATTCATTATATTTAATAACGAAAAATGTATATTTCCTAACATTCACGATACAAACCACACTCTTTCTCAAACTTAATTCCCCTTATTTTTAATATGCAAATTGCTTGTTCTTTGCAACACGAATGAAAAATATCTTCACATAAATAACGAGGAGCCAAATAAATGTTCAGTACAGATAAAGAGAGAGAGAGCAGGTAGATAATTATTTCGGGCCATAATAATTGTTCTCTCACTTAAAAGAAAATCGTTTATATTATTATTCTTTTTAAATAAAAATCTGGTAAGTATATACGTAGTTTACTAGTATAAAAAACGTGTTTGATCTAAATTCAAACCCCTTGTTATTATTAAAAGTGGCGAAAGATATTTTGAGACCGCCTCTTGGATATTTTATTTTTCCATGTTAGCTTTCAACGATGTCTCTACTTAGCGAACCTCTGGTAAGATAACACGATTCTTAAGTATATTTTCAAATTCAATTTATTTTATACCCTCCATTGAACAAACACACTGGGCACACCAAAAAGAATATTATGTTCAATCATGAAGACTGCGTACAAAATGAGAAAAAAAGATTATTATAACATTAATATTAACTAGCGTAATAGCTCAGGGGATAAGGAGCGTGGCTACAAATACTGTGGTCATGGGTTAAAGTAAAAAAAAAAATCGATCGTCTTGATCCAGGTTTACTCTGATTTCCTGTATTGTAAGGTAAATACTGATTATTTAGTCGGTGACCTATGTAACTAGTAATAGTTAAGATCAGACAATTAACACGTTGTTGTGAATAAAAAACCCTTTCTAAAAAAAATATATAATAAAGCTCCTGGTGGCGTAAATAATATAATAAATTCTGCTGATGTTCAAAAATGTAATTTAACAACACGCAACATTAGAATATAATTATTATTTGTTTTAATTGCCAAATTTAATTAAAATATTATATGGCGTACGTGAATCGCACTTATAAGTTTTTATGGACTCATTTTTTTATATAAATTGTATTTTATATTTTATGAAGCATTTTTATAAAATACCTTAATAGTGTAATTTATCATTGTTATCGATTTTGCGAAAGTACTTCGGAAAATTCAACCACTTTTTGGGATATCTTCGACCGTCTTTTTTCTTATCTTACTAATATAAAAACAATGAAGATTGTCTTCGCTGAAAAATGCCTCAGGGTGATGATGTGTGTATGCGTGTCTATTTTTTCAGGATAAGAGGCATCGGAAGTGTCGGACAGATAGAGCACGGCCTTTCTTTCCTCAATTTTCCAACGCCTTTGTTCCTGCCAAAGAAAACGTATTATTTTCGCACGAAGCAAGTTTTTTGCTCAACCTCTTCTAGTTTAATCAATTTGGACAAAATAAAACCCCTCTGCCAAAGGGATATCTCGCTTATACGTCCTTTGAAACTGGTAAAATATCCGTTTGCTTTGACCTAAAGCAGAATCACTGGATCGGATTTTTTTGATTTGCATAATTGCTAATAAATACCCTTTATATATACACAAAATTATCGAATCAAAAAAATACATATATATATAAATAAAAAATGATATACAAATAGGTGAATTTTATTTACGAGTATATTATAAATATAACTTACTTATCAATGTCGTGAAAATCAAGTAAAATGCACATTTTTGCATAAACTCCTTCGTTTTTACTGAAAGCCCCATGATGATATAAGTCAGTAGAAAAGTGGTTATTAATAATTGATGTTTGAATATTCACAATAATTAACTTTCACTTTGAATTCGTATTTTAAAACTGGCATTGCAACTACTTCGTTAGAACTTTTGACGTTGACTACGGCGTAGCTCGTAGAAACTATCCGTAGCCGCGTCACCACAACCGCCCTTCACTACCGCCAAATAGCGACTACCGCCCTCTTTCCCACCCAACTCATAATCCACCCCTTCTCACGAGCCAACCGCCCCACTTGCGGACATCTGAACATCGGCCACTCGATGTCGATTGCTCTATAGAAAATTACATTTATATCTTTCATATAATTTCACAGTGACGAGATTGTTTATCAATATTGATATGTGTATTTGTGAGTCGCACTAAAGCTGACAGTATTGGCTCGTGTACGAATAGACTAAAGCTTAGTAGTATTGGGGCTCACGTATACGCACTTTCATTATACTATTATATTGAAACGGCCGAAACAGTCGAAAAACTAAAACATCAATTTGGATGGAACTTTTATCGAGCAATACATGTTTTCTCATGTTATTTTTTAAAAATAATCTAAAATATTATAACTCTGTTTTCACAACCATCAGGATGATGCATCGGTAACTTTCTCTCCAGTTTATTTCAAAGCTTTTGAGTTTATCGAAAATGTTCAACACTTAATTATTTGAATACCAACAACCTACTTTAAATGTGCTACAATATTTAATGAGTTTAATTAATACTCATATAAATATAATATGGGAGCAAATGATAAAACTTCTTACTCCCTTCCCACGTCCCATGTAACTTAATACGCAAAATACATATTGAATAAACAAAAATAATATATTTTTATGATATCTTATACAGTGGTATAATATATATAATTGTCTCACGTGTGTGTATGTTGTATGTCTGTGCGGATCCCTCAACTATCAGTGTTACCAGATGGAATAAGATGTTACCAGGATATTTCATATTATTAATTATTAATAATTTTACTACAATTAATACATATCTCAAATCGGGTATTTTAATGATAATAATATTAAATTAATTTCAAAGTAATTAAAGAGATACTCAATAATGCATAATAAATGACAATTCCAAAAAAACAGTATTTGTGAAAAATGAAAACCCAAACAGAACACAAAAAAATCATTAACAAATTGAATATTTCAATTAAAATTACCCTAGAACTTAATAATTAGTCTCTTATTTTGATCAAATATTAAAAGGATGAAATAAATTAGTTATAGACAGAGAAATTGTATGATCTCTAAAAAAAATTTTTACCAAAAAGATCTTTAGCCTTTTCAATTGTAGGTTTGTTCCACTGTATATTGTTAAAACTAGTTATGTTTTATATACAATCTTATTTTTCTTAACGATGTACTTTAATGGCCAAGTATAACGTCGAGCTTTCATCAAATACCCGTGGCTAAAATAATTTCCTTAACGATAATGAGCAGTATGGGTGTTGAGAATATTACAATATTATGAACAGTACATAAAACTACGAGTGGGCATTAATTCAAAGAAGTGTAAGGAAACGAGTCACGCAGGTGCAATAAACACACAAGTCCCTGCCAGGGGCGAATAAACAAAATAAGAAAATGAACATGAAGGCAGTAACAGATGTCTCGAGATAAATAAGGCAGGACCAACAAGATCCATTCATCCGAATCTTCTGACACGCGTATTCAAGACAACTCAATTTGCAAACCTCCCCTTCACAAACCTAGTGCCTAGTCTTTTTCCTCCACATAAACTAAAAAAAAAACATTTTTAAAAGATTCCCAATTTTTGAATAAGACGAAAACTCTAACATGTTGCCTAGTTACGAAAATGTTTAAATGAAATATAGTTTGACTTATGAAGTTTGAGTTATGAACTCAAAAATTGCAAACATTTTTTTAGGGGCAAGATAATTTTAATATTTTCAAACAAATGAGATAATCTCAATCCAATCATTGTATTATCGATGGGGCATTCTAGAATCATCTTCACGCTTAATAAGCTTTTTTCTCAGTAAAATATATCCCTTGGGAATGAATTGAACGAGATGAGATTTATTAGAGGCTTAAAAAAGCGAGCTAAACTTTGCCTATCACAGTTTTGGATGTTCGAAGACAGAGAACACTTATTCTAAACATCGCTTTGTTCGTTTCAAACTCTTTTATTCGATTGGCCACCTGAAGAGTAAGTGGATGGTTTTTTTATCCTATTATTAGGATATTAGATTTATTTTAAAATATGATGGGATCTCGTTCATTCCATTCAACGAATCCTTATGAATATAAATTTTATTTGAAATTTATTATTTTTCCGAGATATTAACAGTATTTTTCACTAATTGTGTGAATCATTGTTGTATGTGGCCCAGGAAACCACTATACTATACATACATTCCCAAAAATGACCTAGCCAACCCTTATAAGGGACCCGAAAATACGGAAGCGTCACTTTGTAAACGTAAATTTACGGCCAAGTTTACCCACATTCCTTAATTGAAGTTGAAAAAGGTTGCCCTTTAGACGAATTTGTATATGTATGAAATAGATCTACCCCAATAAGTTCTTCAGTAACCCAATCCCTACATTCTATAAAATTCAGAATGCAACGTTGACATCTTGAAGAATTTATTAGGATATATTAGATAGACGAATTGTTCTTTAGATATTTCATATTGCATTGACATATGTATACTGGCTTGTCGATGAGAGTGCAACTGTTGAATACAAATCACAGGTTTGTTTACATGCAAATCATCAACTAAAATCATATTCAGTTCGATATACTCAATCATCGATATTTCTATATAGGCGATTGTCGCTCATAAATCAATAGCAAAATATATCGTGCACAATCAGCGGTTAGTTAGAGGGAACTATGTCATTTCTGTGGTTACCTGTTTCAACCAAAGCCCACGGACCCGTATCTAATTATCGCACCTACACATTCCAATTCATCGCCCTTCTACCGCATACAATGTTAAATATGAAATAGAACCAATGCCATCAAATATCTATTATTATAGTGGATCTCTAGTCATTTATAGTATGCACTACCCTTTCGTGAAAAAGTCATACAATGTAAAAACAATCGGCAAGAAAGATCCTGAGTTATATTTTGACTGGTACACGTATTTGGCATTTCATTAGATCGCCTTATTTTACCCGCAAAATAATCATATATGCCAAAAAGATTTTCAAGAAATTAAAAATTCCTTTGGTCTATTGCGGCACAAACTCAGATAAATAAAATTCAAATCATTCAAAGCAAGTGCCTTAAGATGGCCTTAGATCTTGAACCAGGTACATATCTTAAAAAGTCAACGGGGACATAACGTTCAAAGCAAATATGGCACTTTTTGTTATAACAATACAAATATGATTATAACAATAAAATATTATTAATCCTCATATTTGTAAAAAATAAAATAAAATTTTCCGCAAAATAAAATAAAAATTGTCTAACATCACAACACTGAAACTTAATATTTTTTTAAATAACAATACTATTGGGTTGCAACACAAAAGCGAAGATATGTGTTAAATTAATAACTCTCTTTGTTATGTATCATTATATATCATTCCAGGAAATGACATCTTGGAAAATATAATATTAAATATTAAGTGAAATTTTCTAGACTGAAAACATAACTGATACTGAAAAATACATTATTTTTCAATTTGCATCTCAAAGTATATTTTTATATCTTTGAAGGGAAAATAGCAATAGTCGGTTTTATTATTACACTCACCTGGAAATTCCCTTCTTTGCTAGAAAACCCATTACCCGTAATAAGATACCTACGCTATTATATTCTAATAATATTTCAGTTTTTATCCACTGAGCCAAAATCACATATTGATGTATTGATGTTTTAGTATCTGAATAGAATCATTTTCAATTTCAATGGTAGTGCATACTCTATAGATAATCTAGTGCAGTACATTTTGGTGGTTTAAATCAAACCTGAATTTCATTTCCTTTAGCATCGAAATACTGTAACGGTAAACACCAAATCAGAATAACGTTTATCTGAGAATTGAAATCATTTTAACGCTGACATTCTTTTTCAATTACGTATTGTTTCAAATTAACGCATTCATTTGGAGTATGAAAAGAAGTTTGTCTGTAAGTTCCGCAGACATTTGAATTATTTTATACTTGTGCGTTACATTCTGTTTGTACCAGTTGTGAAAAGAGTACTTCGCCTTCGAGAAACTTTGTTGTCGTTAACTTAAAACACCACTGATATTATTCCAGCGGGAAATTTTATATTGCCTTGAACACTATACAAGATTTGCCTAAAAACACTTTATTCTAAAACAGCCACAAACAATACTTTCCTATATTATATTCACATTGGAAAACTTTACACACGCCACGCTTTTAAGAGTTTTAATTTGTTTGTGAGACTAGTAACTTTTCGTATGATATATCTTAAGCAAAAAGTTTGAGCCGTCAATATTTCATTCGACTAAAATTCAAACCAATTGGTATCAAAATAAATTAAATATTGGTTATATCGATAAAGTCGACATGTTTTTAATAAAACTCAGTAATTTACAGTAAAGTATAATTTTATAATGTTTATTGTCTGAGGCCTACGTATAATACAGGATAGATTTTTATCATTGGATTATTTTTAATAATTTAATATACATACAGTTTGGCTGATAAAAATATGTTTATATAAATATGTCTTGTTATATTTTTGCAATACCCGAACTCCTTTTCAAATATTTTCAATGTTGAAATCCAGTAGGTTTAGTCGAAAGGTTATATCTAGAGTTTGTCGTCCTCCATTAATCTTAAAATATGTCGAATTATAATTAATAATTTTAATTAATTTTATTTACAAATATTGCTTTGACCAAACAAAATTCCTATAAATAGTCGGTTGACATATTTAATGTTGTTTTATTTATAGTCTGTTGACATGTTGAATATATATATATATAGATTATATATATATATATATATATATATATATATGTTGGTTATATATATATATATATATATATATATATATATATATATATATATATATATATATATATATATATATATATATATATATATATATATATTATATATTAATAATTAAATATTCAGTATTATGTTTCAGGTATCCGTGTCTAATATCAATGTCTTGACAATATATTTATTAATAATCATGTCAAATATAATAAAACAAATTTCGGGTACATTCTGCATTTGTTTTGCATTAAATATTTCAATATAAGCGATCTCATATATATAATAATTTGATTGTTTTTTTGGGTAATAATAATTTTTGTTTAGGTAATATTAATGTGTATATAAAAGTTGGTGGACTGTGCTTCATAAGACAATTCAATTAAGGCAGTAGCGAACATTGCCTTCATGAGCCAGTGTTATTAGCCCAAATTAAGACGGTTTCATCAAGTTCTCCTTTTGAGATGGTTTTCATTTAATTGCGAATCCGCCCCGAGCACACATTTGCCTTTGTATCTGGCTCAAATCAAAAATCATATTCCCAATTAATTGAAGAGTCAAATAATGATCGAGAACTTTCGATTGCGACCTGATTTACACTACCCTCTTACTACAATGCCAATTATACTTCCCCCATCACCGTTACAACAACTATTTTTTCTAAGAATTCTATTCAAAGTCAAGCGCCCATTCAACATTTAACTGTTTGATGTATTTATTGTGGCAAAACTAAGTTGTTGCGTATAACTTTGATGGTATTTTTTTCAGTCGCGTGAGATTATTAATTTGGTGAGGCAAACTAGCCTTGGATACTTTCTAATCGATTTAATGCAAACTTCAAGGTACTCCGTCAATCAACTTAGTAAAAACAAATCAACTAGTACAAGTAAAAGGAATAAACTTTGGATAAAATTTGTAAGAAATCTTAAATTCATTAAACTTACTTGACCATTTGTATTTGGTAAAAATTACATTAACATAAATAAAATATATTTGAGAGAACAACCTTTTTCTGGGAGGTATCCAATAATTTTATTAACAGTAAAAAACTGCAACAGTAATTTGCAGAGAGCTAGACTGCCAGGTGTAAACCTAGTAGAAAAGCTTCAGACAAATAAACTTTGTTATTTAATTTAAACTAGAATGTTTTTACTGTCGTCTTTGGACCCTTAGCATTTTTACGCGTCGTATTGTTTTGTAACACTTTCTTTCGAATTATTTAAAAATTTAAGTAAATTTTATTTCCATTGGAAATACCTAGCATGAATTCTAAACATTTTCACTTAACGATGTTTAATTTTATAATTTAATTTAAAGGATTCTATACGTACAATTATTAAGCATTCTCTCAAATGCATATTTTTTTTAAGTGTGCTTAAATATCTCGAGTCCACATTTTAAATCTCTCCTGACCGACCAGCACCACATTTTTTTCACTCCCTAAAACGAAGGCTGAGCTTGACTAAAGGCCGCTGGACTATGAAGGTTGTTCTGAATTCAGTGTGTAAAAAGTCCATTTTGCTCAGCGTCGCATAATTTGCGGCAATCACGAATTCATAAGTCTGTCCTCATCGGAAGTTTCGCAGAGACTCGGTTTTATGGTCACCAGCCTTGCTATTTTCCATATTAAATTCCTCCTCCGCTGAATATAATATGCATCGTGACTTTTTTATCTCCATTCTTCGCCTCCGATACGCTTTTTATTAACAAAAATATTAAACCTAGCCATATGAGCAGGCTTCATGAAAATGCCGTTCATTTAAAATGATCTATTATCATGGCTGGCATTGTATTTCGATACCACATTTAAACAACAATACGAACAACTTAGAAGTGGAACAGCCTATCGGTGTCGTAGTATAATAGAAACGTTTGCTTTTGAACATTTAAATATAGATTATATCGGTGAAAGCATTCGCTCTAATTCTAATAACTAGGCAGTGTATATTCTAATAGTGAGACTCAGAGCAAATAACAGTAATATAGAGGAAGTTGCGAATTCCAAAGCTTTAATATTAAATTCCACTTGCCGCCTGACAATCTCTTACGTCCTCGGTGCAAATGGAATATCTTTGGAAATAATATAATAAGTCGGTCATACGTGATTTATATATTTAAAGAAGTCATCGATGAACGGAATCGTGGATAAAATTCCAACGTTTTAAAAAGGATTTTTAAATATTTATTCCTGTACATCATCATGGCCTTACAAATGGGCGATACATTTTCAATTTCGATTGTTTTATTTTCAGTGGCTTAACGCGAGTAAATTTTCAACCTACTACAAATATACAATTTTTATCCTCAAAGTTAAATAAGGTATTTAAAAAATATTTTTTTTATTGTCTATTTTTTACATTAACATATCATAAACAAGGCTACTTCTTATACCAATTAAGTTAATATCAAGAGCTAATAGAGTGAAGCACGTTTCGTTCTCACGCTATTCGGTTATAAATAATTTAATGGTGATCAAATTGTTACACTCTCATGGAAATTTAATAATATGTTAAGTTACTTAATAATATTTAAAGTTTATTTGACTGTGAATAACAAAGTAGCGAACACGACATTTTGAGGTGAATTTAATACAGGAGTGTAATATTACATTAGTATTTATTATGCGTGTGTTAATTACGTGAAATATCCAATATTATCCGACAATCCTCTTGAAGATATTATCGGTTTAAGGGATATTCGATAATGTTTTGTCTGTACAAGGCTTATGTTACATATCTAAAGCTTCCAAACTACACGTGTTCTAATTTTCTCCAAATTCACCTGTTACGCCCGTAAAACAATGTAATTACAGGGGACCCTCCCCGTGGATAGTAATTGAATAATATTAATGCAGTGTGAGGTAAATTTTAACAAATTGCGATAATCAATTCTCCGCAAAGGTAACGGCACGCAAGAGAGACCTCAGCACGAAAGTAATATAAAAAGTGGGCCATCGGGGAACCGATCACATGGAACTAACATATTATATACAGCTAAAACGGAAATGGGGGGTGGAATGGAAAAACATATATTTAAAATAAATTAGCACCCCTTTGATGGAGTCGTGAGTGCTCCGATTAGTGAGAATCCTGTGCAATGGCGTATATTTTTTTGAAATGAAAAAAAAACAGACATAGTTTTTTGCAGAAAAAATAAAATATTACTTCATAGGTTTGCTTTAATGCTTAAATTTCTATAAAAAATAATCTATATTATTTCAAATTGTGCAAAAACCAAATCTATTATTCAAGCAACTAACTTAACTCAAACCAATATCCGTAGTTTATAGGATTATTTTTTGGTTCTACTTAAAGTTTTGATATAAGTGTGTAATTGTGTTAATTGATTTTTTATATGATATTCGAGTGGAGAACAAAGGAAATATAAATCCTTATTTATAAATCAAATATTAAGCATTAAATTATCTTTTGTAATAGTTACAATATTTCGAAAAATGGTATATATATATATATAATATATACATTCATTTGTTTTATGAAAACGATGATTCCTAAAACAATGTTTAATTTCATGACATGTGTATTAAGCTTTATTCATTTAAAATTATATAATATTACAGGGTAGATTTATTCTTACTGAAAATGTTTAATAGAATGGTAGAGTTTCGATAAGTAAACGAAAAGTCAAGCAAGATGGCGTTTTAACTGAGAACTTGATACGGCGCCATAATGACAGGGTCTAGTTGTATGAAAAACAATAAACTCCGCAACATAACTCAGCGTATTACAAAAGATACGGTAGGCTGCTCTTTTTTGTAGGTTAGCTTTCCAACTTTGATCGAAAAGTCAATCAAGATCGCGTTTTAAGTCCACCCTGTTTATAAATATTAGGAGCTGAGGTTTCGTCTACAGAAGACATATGTCCCATACACTATAGTCACAAGAGAATTTAAATTTATTAAAATATGCAAAATGTACATGAAATTTTTGCAATATAGGCAGAATAAATAATTTATATATTTTTTTAAAACATAAATTTTCATTTCAATGTTCAAATTGTACCAGGTAGTATAGTAATTTATTATGCATGCGAGTTGTTACTTATTTTTTATGGGTCATTATAATTAAAATTTAAAGCTGGCATGTCAACAAAACGTTACCTAACTATATTGTTATAACTTCGTGCTCAAACCACAGCATAATATCTTATTTACAGAATATACATATATTTTTAATTAGTTAGAGACAGTTTTAGGGTTTCAATTTATTTTTTGAAAGAATGTTTAAAGAGCACTCCTTTAGCCCCTTATTTGCCCCAGGCGAATGTCAATAAATAGGTTGTTCGTAGAAACTACCCTCTGGATCTGGATAAATTTTAGAATAATATTCCATAAGTTCTAGGCACTAAAAACAGTCATCAGGATTTATAAATAAATTAATATTTATAATGGCTAGTGTATGTAATCTTAGAAAACATAAATTATTATGATTTATTGTGTCTAGACTTCAGTTTCAAAATTAAAAGGTCTTACCAAAACCTGATTTTGGCTAGAATTTTCATATTTTAATGAAATTTGATGGAGTTAAATTACAAAAGTATTGGATCATACTGATTAAATTATCAACAGCTTCCAATGGCGAGTTGGGTAATTTTCCGAATATTTCTTAATATTCACCAGACGGAGGAAGTTTCAGGACCTTTGTAAATAATGTATGTGCTAATTTATTTACATTGCTGGCGGATATCGTCAATATGAGCAGACACATTTGATCTATTTATTTTAGTGACCTCAACCTGTGTAGCTTTGCAAATAACCTAATGTTGTAAAGGGTAAACCCGGTCATCAATCATCAGGTTAGTTGGTACAGGGATGATATAACTCATGCCATGATTTTGTATCATCATTTCTTATGAGAGTATTAAAGAGAGTATTATGCCTTATCGGACCGGAGAAAACGGTTCCGAATTTCTATGACGAAGAAAATTATGAAACTTCTTTACAAATTGATTTATTTAGTATATACGCCCTTAGTGGGTTTTTGAGAAAGGTTTTCCAATTTTTGGTTTTTAGACACAACATGTTAATCCATTGTCTGTCAGTGATCTTAACTTTGACTTCTTACACACGTCACCAACTTAATAATCGTATCGGTATTTACCCTTCAATCCAGGAAATCAAGACGAGATTTTATAAATATTATTCCCGATTTCTCTATCTAAAAAATATGCAAATAATTCTATTACCTATAAAATTTAAGAACACTTATGCATAACATATATATGTATTTTCTCTAATATCAGTGATTTTTATTTCAATATAGCTGTTGTTTTTATATCAATAAAACATTATCTAGCTATTACTATACTAGTAATATTTTTAGTAAAAAAAATATATTTATTGGCTGATTAGAAAACTTCTTTGACTGTGTAAAAGTGTTTTTTTATAAATTCATTGGAGAGGTATTAGAATAAAAAAAGAAAATATCTGCTTTAAAATCGATTAAATGTTTTACTGTCTACTTTTTTCTGTCACTTGAATAACCTAGGTTAACTCATAATAACTAAAGTTTTAATTATAAAACATCTATAAATATAATAAATAATACATCATGAGCGACACATTCCAATAATAAAAAACAGTATATTTACTAGATTTACAAAATTGGGGTATGCAATAAAAATATATGAATAAAGGATGTCGTGAACTTGTATAGAGTGGTTAGGGTCTAGGAAAACTATTTATAATATTATACAGTTGCCATATTGACCGACTGACCCTCGTAAATTCAATGACAATTGCTTCTTTCACAACAAAAAAATATCACTATCTCTATTCCGAAATACATTTATCCCACACATTACATAATCCCATATGAAAATCGTTCTGTCCCGCCGTATGACATTATTGTATTTGATGTCAAAGGACGGCGCGGCACCTCAAAATGGATGGAGTACAAAAAAAACCTTTCAAAGGACACACGGAAAATGTTGAAAAAATTATCATGCTGTTTTATCTTATTATGATTATTTTACGTTGAATAAATGCCACCTTAATATTATCCTTTGTACCGAAAATCAAATAATTGAAATGCAATATGCACTACTATTACACTTTGCCGAGAATAATATTTTATTCTCGAAATTTAATTTTACCCAAATGAACCGTTATTTAGTTTGAAATGTTGTATTCATAGTTGTAAGTGAGTTTTTTTCCCTTCTATCTATAATTTGAATAATTTAATATTATCTCTCATGTCAAACAAAATTGAAGTTCTCATGTTAGTTATAAGTAAAAATATTTATAATGTCTGATTCTTAAGATTCAATAGAGGTTTCAGAAACCTAATATTTTACTGGCTGGGGACCTATATGATTATAATTAAGTCTATGAATAAATTCTTACTAAGAGAATAAATTTTTACTATTTACAAAATAAATAAAAAATTGTTGGAATTCCCAGAAAACTTTACACTTATATTTATATAATAACAGAAATATTGAGTTGCAATAGGTAAAAATATGTATATACTCCTAAGATGTATTGTATTAATTCATACTTCCTTCTCGCAATTTAGTTAAATGACAAATTTAGTGCGTGTTGAATTATTTTGATTAGAATTAAAAAATATATGAATGTGAAAAGTTGCTACTTCATGCATTTTATTGATGTGAAAAAATTGTAAGTAGTATAATATCATGACATTTTCAGTTTCTGTTTACCATGAATTAATTGTAATCATGTAAAAGTATTGCTTTTTGTTTCATTCAAAAAAATTTAAAAAAATGCAATAGTTTCAACAATAGACGGAATTAATCATGCATTCAATATTATGATTCAACGCTAAGATTTGACGATTAATTATGCAACACCACAGAATCCTATAATAGCATAATATTATTATGATGATTATGTTTAAATGTATACAATGTAGGTAATGTGAGGTTCATTGCACTTACTCAATATACATACTTAAATATATATGATTTATAGAAACTATTCTAAATAGAGCCTTCGAAATGGAAGCTCTCTAATAAGGAGCGAATTGAGAACACTCCTTGTAAATTTACTTGCTGTTCACTTTAGCGAAACTGTTTGCTTTATTCCAATAGATTCGTCTTCGAGATACGAACGAGGCGCTGTTTACATAACGTAAACTAATTCTCTATTCTGACGGCTTTACTTCACTATGTCATGTCAATAATTACACATACAAAACAAGTTTTAATATGATAAATTCAGAATCAGAACCAGAATCCAGTGATGGTCGATTTTTTTTAAACCCAACGTTGTTGGTTAAATCTCAGTAACCTTATATTAATTTATTTATGATACAAATGAATTCAATTATTTTTAATAATTTTCTTCTTTCTCTAATTAATTTCTTTAACACAATTAGTAATTAAATATATAATATATAAATAATATATTATCTTACGTTATCTCGCTAAGCATTTCATAATTGTTTTGGATTCTATATTCCGATTCGACTCACCATGGCAAAGTATCTACATTTTCAATAAATATTATTATATTGCTTATATTTAAGGTAATGCCGTAAAAGGCGTAAGTATAATAAAAAATATATTACCATTATTATTATTTCAGATTAGGAAATTTTTATGGGGTCGATTTAAATATCAAAAGTCAATTTTAAGTTATTGAGACTGTTGATCGTTTAATCAGAATTATAATATCTTCAAATGCAATCTTGCTACCCATTTTTGTACAATTTTTTTTTAAATGCCTTAATATAGGCGTATATGATTAAAAATAAAAAAAATAGTTAATACAACAGAACATAATGTTAAACAAATCAATTAGAGAAAGAAGTATCGTATTAAAAATAATTGATAATTTATCACCAATTAATAATAATGAAAAAAATAATATTTTGAAATTATAAGACAGCAAACTTATTAATATACCTATAGGCTTATGTAAGGACAACAATCACTCAATACATTTTTAAGCCCCGATCACTAATAAAAAATATTATTTCTGTTGACAATATTTTTTTCTCTCTTCATACTGATAGAAGATTTTATCAAACGAGACGTTTGATTTCCCTATTTATGTAGGTGTGTGTGTGTGAAAAGAGAGTTCTTTTTAGTACATTTTATCAATATTGTGTGGACAAACGTGAAGAAGCACAATAGGACTTTATTGATTTTTCTATTTGTAGTCTCTTATATTATTCCACTGTGCAAGAATAGATACATTTTATTTACACGTTGCAGTTCTTGTTATTGTTGCATTTCTGCACTCATTTCAAACCATTCGAGTTTACGTCTGTTTGAAAACTTAACCCACTGTACGCAGTGTATATTTTGCTTTACAGCCCTATGTTGTAAATAACACCCACACATTTTCCATCCTCAAAAGTCTGAATTTTTAGAACTTTTATGGGGAAACGCTATATTTTAATGGATAACATCAAATATGTGAACGAAATTTATTGGGCTTGCTTTTACGGTTCCTTCTGCGTTACTCGCCGAATATATTACGCGTTTCTGTATAATAAGAATGAATTTATGAATTACTTTAAATATCCCACGGGGATCTGACAATGGAGAAAATAAAAACTTTGTTGTATATTTATGGTAGAATTTAATTCCATTAAGATGTAGCGTCATTATTTTAAAAAGCATGGTAAATATTTAAAATTATTCGTTACTAAACAATATTATAACCAATATAAATTAAACATCTAAACGTCTATCGGTGATCTTAACTATTACTAGTTATACAATTCATCAACAGAGGGGCTCTTCTCAACTTATTTTTCGACTCGGAATTTACCTTGCAATTCAGGAAATCAGTGTAAACCTGGATCAAGACGCGGAGCGCGATTTTATTAATATTATTCACCATTGCCCAGTCGTAATAAGCCATCAAATATTTTTTTTTGTACTTGAGACAGATTTGAATCTATAACCACAGTATT
>JAGTTH010002011.1:0-49882 GCA_022606485.1 Agraylea sexmaculata
ACAAATAACGTTTATAATGTTCTAATGGATTTAAAAGTATGAAGTAAAACTCATTACATAGGAAATTTATCTCTCTATTTAAATCTAAAATTTTATAACAATATCAATAATGAAATACGGGACTTTGTTGGTTTTTAGCGATTGCTATTTGGACTAGGACTATTATTTGCGATTGCACCAAAATATTCAATAATATATTATAATGTTTTAAGTATATTTAGATTGGGACGTTTTTGTTTTGTTAATTACAAGTCATTGAAACCAAAACTTTTCTCGATTTAAAGGGGATTTTCATTAGACTAATACTGGAAATTGAACTCGGTCATCTTACATAAAAATCAATTATACTTAAACCTTATTCTATTTGGAAATGGTCTTAAATATAGTGGTAAATTAATCTAAATGATCTTTGTTTCGTAGTGATAAAATTTAGAGGTAATTTTATTTATTTTATTTAAATTTAATATAAATAATCAATAAGCAATATTTAAGTATGTAATTTCAACAAACCATTGCAAAATCCTTATACGTTTATAAAATTATAATAAATTACTCTCTTAAAAGCGTTCGAAAGTTCAAGGTGTATTTAGAAATATCACGGTGATAAGTAATAGACTTTATCACGTCGTTTAATGTGTCAATAATGGACGTTCAATTATCATTTTAGATGACCATCATCATAATCACTTGCTGCAAAGAGTGGTTTGACCTAAATGTTTTATTTTAATATTTATATGATGTAACAATACAATACGCGGTTACCTTCCATTATTAAGATTTCACATATAAACACAAATAAAATGGAGAGCACGACCTTCTATCGTGAATGTGGACCTTCGTTTTGTTAACAATTATTCAACGGTTCATTAGGTTGATATTGCTCAATATTTAAGATGCAATCAGTACTAATCAGAAACTGTCAGTTATCCGGAATAAATAAAACGATATGAAGACAAGTGGTCGACATTATCAAAAATATATAAATTTGTCACATATCCAGCCTTAAGTCAAATCAACGCCCATTAAAAATATAAAAAAACAATTAAATATATAACAAGATTAATTTTTTAACACATATTATGGTATTTTTTTATTTCACTGAAATCATCAATTTTATAATACACAGAGAATGGATGACTTATATCATATATAACTCCTTTTAAATTATTTTTTTCTTATACTTTCAATCTTAATTGATACCCTTACAACATTTCTTCGAGCAAATTCTATAGTACGAGATCGATGTATAATATTCTTTCACCATAGTAAATATTACAGGCTTTGAGCATTATATTGTCATAATTATTTCCTACATTGTGATAGATACAAGTGGTCAATAAACACCGTTTATTCTATGACGTTGTTAATCGTGCACCCGGTGTAGAGTTAACGAACATATTGCGACACTCTAAATATTGTGTAGGTATACTTATTTAATATTAAAGCATTTTTAGTATTAGGGCTTTGTTTCTAAAATTAACATCGGCACGCAAAGGTTGATATTTATTGACAGGTATGAGTAGCGAAGTACGCATTTTATCATTGAATAAACCATTAACTTGTCCAAGTGTACTCAAGAAGGCTTCGCCGCCCACCTTTGAGGCAAATGGTATTAATTATCATTAAAAATTTATTGGATTTTTTTAATAAATTATTTGATAACACAAAGTCGTGATAATATTTTGTCGACTGGCATTTAAAGCAAAGTGTCAGGTGTAAACGTGATCTAGAATACGGGTGCAAAATCCCATTTGTTAGTATCACCTGATGGAATGTTAGCTCGCCTGCTAACAAATACCATTTATTTCAATTAATTATTCTATCAAAATGTTGCAACGGATTTACACACACCGCTTAATGAAGGTTGCATTAAAATATTCAAAGTGTCCTATTTTTTGTTTTACAATGACATTTTTTTTAAATTAGACGTGTAACATATTTTTAATGGATTGTCTTGTTTTTGTTTCAGGTTTTGTTTGTATTTGTGATTTTTGTGGCTGTGGCTTCAGCACAGTTTGGTAGATTCCGTGGTGGAGTTTTTGGACCAGCGGTCCCTGGCTTTCAAGGACTTGCTCCCCTTGCAGCAGCTAATTCAGCCAGGGACCCAAGACAAAATACTGGTTTGTTATATTTATTTTTAAGAAAATTTAAAACATAAATCTTATTTTATATATATAAATATATATATATATATATATATATATATATATACATATATATATATATATATATATATGAAGAGAAGATATATATAGTATATATATATATATATATATATATATATATATATATATATATATATATATATATATATTTATATATATATATATATATATATATATATATATATGGAAAATATTTTAATGATTTTTTTTCTTGGTCCTATATTTCTTAATTTTTATTCTTTATTAAATAAAATTTAAAAAAATAAATAAAGTTTTGATACATAATAATTAGATGTTACAATATTAAGTTTATAGACTTAGTCTTTTACTTAATTTAATACGGAGTACAATCAATTGATATTTAAAATAAATTAAGTCGTAACATAATTTATGGCAAAAAATACAAAAACCCACTTGTAGAAGCAGTAGTTTTTAGTAGAATTTTTAAAATAATAATTAATATACAAATTATTGGGTTACTAATGATTGAAATTACAACACGTCTTATGCACGCAGAATACATTCAATAACCCCTTTAAAACATATCAAGTAATAAAAATACAAATAAGAGTAATACAAATAATTATAAAAATTCTTACAATTATAAACACACCCCACTTTATAACAATAGTATATTAATTATAAATTTGTTGTATATGGGAAGCGGTTTGAGAAATTGTTTTTATGGGTGAATATTTATATTTTCCAATAATTTAAATAAATGTAATGATTTTGTATTTCTACATTAAAAATCTGTTATTTAATTATGGAAATTCACCACTAATTCGATGTGAAATTCGTTTTATATTTAAATTTGTATTATTGATATATTGCATAATCATTTTTATAGGGATGTGAATCAATTATTCATAGTCCTTTGAATGATACAGTATGAAAAGTCACATTCTGTTTGGACTTGGCCTCGGTCAATATTATGTTTATAATATTGAGAAATTCACTAATCAAGCGATACGCTTTTGTGGGTTGAAAATATTGAGCGCTACGTTTGTTTCCCAATAGTGTTCGAGTAGAATGGAGTAAAGTAAGAAGCACGCACGACTTTCAGCAAACCAAGGCGGTGCATGTCGTTGTCCAGTTTACAATAATCGAAATAGTTGAGAAAAAATAAATTATTAATACACATTTGCACAAGAGTCGGTAACTGGTTCAAGTTTACCGGCCGCAACTAAATATTAGGTATGTACGTGACACGGCCGGATCACGAACCCGAATACCTCACGTCCGAAGTATGCTTTGCAGGACATTGCACATTTTGTTCAATAATGTATACTCCGAAATGCAGTCTCAAAATCAAAATGACAGCTTTCACGAACCATAATTAATTTCTGTCGTTTGAAAATACTTTAGATGTGAAGAAATCAATGTGTAATTTACCATTGAATTTGGTTATTCAATGGATTACACTTTGCTTAACCCAAAAAAATATGTTTTATTAATTTTTATTTATTTAAGCTTTCAAAGAATCCTTCTTATGTTTATAAATAAAGTAAAAATCAAGTTTTCGAGCAAATTTTATTATTAACATAAATGCGTTTGTGAATTTCTATCTAAATTATTTATTAGAGTGATTAACTCAGTTATTAGATCTTCAAAAAACATATCAGGCGTTACCCGTTTTCCTTTCATCTAAACTAATTAATTGGTTTAATTTCTAGTTTATATAAAAAATTAACAATAGCTGATTTTATTTATCAATCAATTTGTCCAGTCATTAGTCCTCACCGCAATAGACCATTGAACACGGTGATTTATTAAAATATTTATTAATAAAACTAATAGCTAGTGGTAATGTGGCAAAGTTCTCCATTACAAAGTCTGCATTATCATTATTATTATAGTATTAGTATAATTTAATCGGTTTAACTACGAGTATATAATGCCAATGTCACGCACTCGCCATTGTCTACGATTAGGTACTCCTAGTTATAAAGTAATAACGTTAAGTTTATTTAATAAGAATTATTGTACAGGCGCCGTTAATATTGCATTATTAAGTTTATTAAGAATTTTTAATACCTTGCAAATCTTATGAGAATATAGGCTGATTATTTTCAATTAATTTTTTTGTGCCTCATAGACGTGAGTTAAAAAAATAAATAAATTTCTACGAAATGTAAATATATACGAACGTAAATATAAATATTATATATATATATATATATATATAAATATATATATATATATATATATATATATATATATATATATATATATATATATTTATATATATATATATATATATATATATATATATATATATATATATATATATATATATATATATATATATATATATAATGTGAGAAATGATCAAAAACTCTGCCGTATTTCTATTTCTAAATTAATATACCAAATTTTCTACTTGCCCAGGAAGGAGTCAATTTTTTTAAATAACATACGGTTATGATGATGGATGCTAGTAAAGATATTATTTATTATTATAGCTGTATTTATGAGCTGATAGGTATTCAATCATAAAAATTTAAGCGTTATGTCATATTCGCCGATTTAATATTTTTTTGAACCAGCGATTCTTCTGTCACAACCCATAAATACATAATTTTAATCATCTAGGCGTGTGTATTTGTCATACTTTCAATAGACCCATAACCAGTTTCATAACAATTAGCTTTGATAAATTTCAAAACATGAACGTGTAAAAGTTTATTAGTTGTGAAAATGGGTGATTGTTTTGTCGGCAATTTAATTTATAGTCATTCTGGTATGGAATAATTGTAGACAAGTTGTACGTACCTTTTCATTTGGACATATTAGAATGCATTTGGAGCGCGTTTTGCTTCCGGATTCGTGTTTTAATTCTTATCCACAGTTTGTCAAATATTATAATTTTGAAATAGTTGCAGAGTTCGATAGACAAATAAATTACAATCTATCAGCGATACTGACAACGCCTACGGTAAATAATTAAGCAATCCGTATTGATATTCACAAATTAATATTCGACCTTGTCGTGTTATATAATATCCGTATTTTTTATTCGATCATAAACAATCGATCGTTAATAGACCAGTTTGTAGTTTTTCACACGCCCACTTTGACATTTAATAATAATTATATATGAATCGAGACCGACATTTGCATTGTAGTAAAAATATTTTACTAAATCATCAATCAACTAGTATAAATTACAATCAATATCACTGACATTGTTGAGCCAACAAAAGAATGCTTCGTGAACATATTTTTTTATGGTTCGATATGATCTTGAACACAATGAATGGAATTGAGTTATTGTGAAATGATTTAAATTGTCCAGCAAACAAAGGTTAAGACAAAATTAGATAATTTGATACTTTTATCCACGGCCTACTTATTCTATATATTATAAAATATTTGTTAGATACATTTCACAACGAGTTCATTAAAAGGCGGTCACCCGATCACAGGGCGACCTCAAATAATAATTCGAATCAATGAGTACACGATGCGCAAACAGGTTGAGAGATTAAAGCACTCGGTTCGATTCCCCGTGGAGTAAGATGGTACAAGATTAAATCTTGAAGTTGCCACATCTTGTCAGGCGAATAAATTAATTAGTTGCTACGAGATAAGCCAACTAAAAGGGATCTTTACCACTCAAGGGTGGATGTTATGGTTACCTGGATACTGTTTTACCACATTATGGGGAAATAATTGAAACTGTTCTCTGATAACAGAATATGTGTTGTGAACCATCATAATTTACATAAATCAAACCCAATTTATACTCGTATAAAATTGATAATTATATAGGATTTTTCTTGAAGATGATAAAAAAATAGCTACAAACAACTATGAAGTAGTTGAAGTATGACAAACATTTAAAGCTAGTTACATGATTATATTGTATTTAATAGTTTATATTTAAAGAGACGAACTTATATACCAAACAAATCTTATAATCATAATAATCATAAAGATTATTTAACATGATGGCAACAAACAATACGGTAATCAGTTTGAATCCTGTTAAAGTTATTTTTTTTTTAAATATTTGAGACGTATAGTTTGATAACCACGAATCAAAAAAGATTTTATTTTATATTTAAGAAATCCACTATTATAATTTCTCAAATAAAATAAGATTCCATCAAGCAAATTATGTTAATCATAATTTATTCATTTAATTGGAAAATAGAAAGTACAGCCTATGATAATATTTAAGAAAAAATAATTTTGATATTGAATGCATATTCAACATTGCGATTTATTTATGTGCCTAAATAATTTATATATGTATATATTAATTTATTTATTAAAAATGAATAATATTGCATATATTATAAAAAAGATACGCTTCGTACCGATAAAGAAATTGGGAATATTATAAAATCCAATAGTCATTATTATAATATTTAGGTAAATTGTCTCTATATATGATTACTCTAATATTTTTGATTGTTGGGTGAATACTCAGGCCATTGATCATTGTTTTAAAAAAATATTAAATAAATGAAGATATTCTGATTTTGTATATTGTACCCATATAGTTAAATTTATTGAAAAGGATTTCATTATTGAATAATTGGTTAGTGTCTGGGACACACAGTCCTTTGATATAAAGGTCGTTGAAGTTCAAGGCATCCTCTTATTCCGGCTGGTGACCGGTCAGGACAATGGCGGTGCTTATGAAATTTATTAGCCTCCTCTTCTCGCCCTGTCTAGATGCAAATTATCCACTATTTCATACCATATATGGTTTTAATTGAATTTAATAAACATATTATATTTTATTTGTTTCAGGACCTGTCGTGTTCCCACCCTCACCCCCTGGCAACCCTGATGACACTAGCGGAGTCGTCGTTGGAGCTTCTGGATACGGATTCGTCCCTCCCAGTAGCCAAGGTAAAAAATAAATAAGTCATCACAGGAAGACCACCGCTAACCAATATTGTCTCACAATGTAACCTCATTAAGTTAATAAAATCAACATCTAAACTGAATTTTCCTATGTAATCAGTATGTGATCGAGGCAAGTCAGTGTACTTGCCGACTTAGGAAATAAGTAGCGAAAATATTGTCTTATGTGGCGTGTGATTTTATTTTTAGTTAATTTTTTTTTTTTTTTGTAAATCAAGATAGTTGTGAAAGGGCCCCGTGATATTTATCACTTGACCTGTGATACTTTTTTTTGTATATTGTTAGTATTTATTTTAGTCATTATGTTTATTTGAAAAGAAAATAAATATGTACTTTATAAGAGTGTTTTATTCAAAATTTGCATGCTGTTATATCATTTTTTAAAACAATGTACATATATAAATAAGAAGCTGAATGTATTTTTTTGTTTATACAATATTGTTAATAATAATTTAAATTTAAAACAGTCAGAAAATACAGAGGTATAAGAATATTAAACTTAAATATTGGTACTTGCATTGTCAAAAATGGGGAATGTGTATACTTTGCATATAATAAATCAAATTAAATGGCATTGCTCTAAAATGAAATGCAAAGTTACCTTGTTTGTTATAAGAGTCTATAGTATCACGAGGGATGATATTTGGTAGTACACCACCCCTAATTAGGGTAAGTGCATATATTGTTTTGCTGAGGGTCGAATTCGATACGACGATGTGAGTATTCTTTATCAAATTTATTCGCGGCAAAATGCAAATATCCGAAACCGTCTATTTTGAAGTCCTCACCCCCATAATAAGCCCACCCTTAACTGACTCATGGACAGGGATCATAATCAAATAAAAATCTGCCGGACTGTACTTTGTATCTAGGCAACCTGACGGCCATTGTTCTGCCCGTTCACTCTATAGTACCTGGAATAAATATATTTAAAATAAATAAATTATGCATAATTATTAAAAATATACCTACAAAAAATTCTTCGAAAAACAACCCTTCGTAAATGGAATATTTAAACATAATGGCGCCGTAGGATGACTGACTTCCTGTAATGCTATTGTGGTACTGCAGTCTGATATTTATGTATATTATATCAGTAAATAAATAAATAAAAAATCACATTAAGGTATACTTTTATAATTACAACATTATCTTTTTTTATAAATTTAGCATTGTTTTGATTAATTCTATAAAATATATTGTAATATTGAATACCGTACCATAAATTGTAAAAATAGGATTATTACCTATAAGAAGATACTTTATAATTCCCATAGATAACCGCCCTTCAAAAAATTATTTATTGTACAAATAAAAAAATAAACTATATTGATAAAAAACTAATGTGTACATGTCGGTTATATTTCATTCCGTTTCTTATTGATTTATTTATGTATATACGCCCTGAGGGATTTTTTTAAAAGATTTTTTTCAAATGTTGTTTTTTTAGAGACAAAAATGTTTTAATTAATTGTCTTTTTGTGATCTTCACTATTACTAGTTACAAAGGTCACCGATAGAGAGGCTCTGCCCGACTATCTAAGATGTAATAGATATTTAAAAATTGATAATGCATTTTATCTTTGTAATAATAACTGAAAGTAGGCTACTTTATTCTAGGTTAAATATATTGTGTGTAGTATTACATACATATAGTATACATAATATAATTATTAAAATAACAATAATAATTATTAATATATATATATATATAGAGTATATATATATATATTTATATATATATATATATATATATATATATATATATATATATATATATATATATATATATATATATATATATATATATATATATGTACATGTACATTTTTTTAACAAGTAATAAATATTAATATATTTTTCTGTTAACTATGGAGTCATCTAAATATTCAATTGCGTAGATTATGCGTAGAATTTTCAGGTAGCTGTATTCATATTCCCCCATCACTGATTGCGGCGGTCACTTTTCATATACGAATATTGCAAATACAATAACCGCATTATTATTAATATATCGCCCCCCTTGACAAATTTTATTCTCAACATGAAAGACCAATATTCAGATTCAATTAGTTGACATCATCCAAATGGAAAAAGAGACCACCTAAGTAAATAACCGCTTTCGGTTGACGGATTTCATATTTCACTCATACAATCTGCAAATATTTTATTATATATTAACATGAAACAATAGGTAAAGATTTTTTATTATTATAAAAATAAGTGTGATTTCCTAATAAAATTTTGCATAAATCGTTGTATCAGATCAATGGATTATAATATGTTTGACAGAACCGGTTGTGGGCTGGAGGGTTATTCGTAATGGGTGAAATATGATGCGAAGGCAAAAAGCATTTTGAAAATTTGAATATGTATGCAAAAAGCCAGAGAGTGGCTGACGACTATTCAATTGCCACTGTCAAACTGATATTAATGGCACTACTACTTCACAATCCGTTATTACTAAGGATAGGGGGTGGTTTATGAGCAAAGGGGGTGACTTTCGATACAGCGAATGCAAATGCGTGATTTAGACGCAAGAAAATCAATCCCGGAAATGGCATCATACTTTTTAATCAAATCAATAATTCATTTGTCATCATTTGGAAGTATGACTTATGAAAAATATTTTTAAAATACCCAAATCGACTCTATAAATTACGCAAGCCCAGAAAAGATATTTTATCCTAAGTAATAACCGATAATATATTATAAAAACATGATATGTATGAATGCAGGGTTATAAAATTTAATCCATTCATTCCACTTTTTTATTTAATATAATATCCCATGGTTTGATAGGAAAACGAAAAAATATAGTTTATATTAATTAAGTTAAGAAATAATATTAAAATGAATTTAAAAAAAAGAAATAAAATATTTTATGGATAATAATGAAGCTTAGTTTACATTAGACGAATTATACTGATATTTTGCATTTATTTACTTTTAAATTTAAAATATAAAATTAAATTATTTTAAAATATTCTATGGGATGATGTATTATCAAAAAAAGATATTTGCAAATTTTAATAAATGATTTTTTACAAATGCAATAAGAACATGAGTGTTTTATCAATGTTTTGTTAATTTTAGAAATGAGTAATATTGATGTCCATATTCATCATCATTTTTCAAGACGTTTTCATTAAATTTATTATATTTCATTGATATCAACTATTTTAAATAGTAGGTAGTAATAATCTTATTAGTAAGAATCGAAGCAAAGGCTTGTATATATGTACAATATTTGATAAAATAATAAATGGATGTTTATCGTTAGATACCTAAAACTAATTGAAATAAGATTGACACATTTAGCCTTTGTGTTGCTCAGCTTGAAGAGTGTTTCACCCCCCATTAATGAGCAGGTTTCTCCGTTAATAATATATATAATTGGGGATTACTGAATCACAAAGCTGACCATCCATCCCACGAAGTCCAGCCGTGTCAAAAGGCTGACGTCGATGAAACTTTTAGGGGTGTATTGCCTAAGAACCATCTTCTAAGCTACCCCTTCTTCTACTAAGAACTCTTCGAAGGGTGGAAGATCGTCACTTTGACAACCCTAATTGGACACGTCTGGAAACACATTTCCTAATATCCACTGACCACGATAAACTCACTCCTAAATATTAATACTATTGTTACCTTTGAATTGTTAAATAATATAATAACCATGGCAACCTCCAGAATCAACCTATAATAATATGACTTTGTACTAAATTTTTTGAGAATATTTTTATCAATATTTACCATGCAAATAAATAATAGAGAGCACTCTTGTATAGTTTATTCCTATTATAAATAGATAATCAAATTTAGACACGTTAAGAGGCGAGCTAATTTATTCATTTATAATTTAATTTCCTTCGTCTCTATGTGTATGTTAAGTATTGCCTATTTTATGGAATGTATGTCACAAGTTTAACTGAAATAATTTTTCCGAATAAAATAATTATGTTTAAACATATTCTGCTTTGATTTTTCAAAAAACCCTTTCAAGCCACCGGTTATAAATGTAATATGAAGCAATTAGTTAATTAATGGTGGTGGTAGTATTGTTAAGGGTGGGTGGTTGATGTGTTACCAAGAGATGGTCAGCAGAGCATTCAAAGAGTTCTTGTTGTCAGTAAACAATGGCGTATTTCCGTTGTCCATTTTACCCTGACCAGATATTCCTATAAAGGCTAGACCACTGCAACGAAATAATTAATATATTATTTTATAAAATTAATCAAAAATAATTTAAAAATGTGTATGTATGTATGATAGATAAATAAGGTATTGTTATAATTATGTATAACACAATAATATTTAAAACATATTTTAAAATTGTTTTGGATTTTATTGATGGGTTAGTAATACAAAAAAGTATCTACCAACTGACAATTTTTAAGGAGAGACTTCAAATATTTGTTTTTTTTTCATTTAATACACATATATTGTGCTATTTTCAACTAAAAATAGTTTAATTATCATTATTATCTCAAAAATTTATGTTTGTAATTTTTTTTAATTATATAAATTTTCAAAGGACTAACAAAAAATGTATAATAACTATCTGTCTAACTACCTTTTAAGATTAATGAAATCTATAATGTCTTTAAAATTATATTAAATTTAGTGTGATGGTAGAGAAGTGTTATTTACATATATAAAACAATGCAGGTAATGTGAGCACATATTTTTTTTAATATACATACATAATATAACAATTATTTTAAAATAAATTTATAGATGCATAAATAAGACTAATTTCTAATATTTTATTCTCTATGTTCACAAAAAATATATTTATACTGTTTTTATCGTGTTGAAACAAGAAACATATTTTACAAGATAATATCATATATTTTTAAATGGGGAATAGTGTTGACTTCTTGGTGGAGTTCCATAATTTAAAGAAAATTCACATTAGTAATTTCCACAGTATTTTTTTATTAAGGTGTCTGAGTACTTTCGACTACCAACGTGTAGTCATCTTCAGAGATTCAGAGAACCATTTTTTTAATTTTAGATTTGGATTGATTTTGATATTTTATGTTCATCATTACCAGAGGGCACGCATCAATATACATATATCATATTTCTTATTTGAATAAATTAATGTATAATATATATTTTAATGAACGGAGGCGTACAATCTAAATCTTCGGGTAGTTTGCAACATAGAAATAACTAATTAAGTGTGGTAGGGAGAATTTCATGGAGGAGTGAGTTTGGCCACGTGCGACACAGGGTTGATCCTACCCCCTGTTAATATTACGCATATTCTATATTGGAACTTTACTAAGTATTTCAAGTACTACCATATTGTATTATCCAGTACATAATATAATAGTGGGGCTTGTCCGTTACAATAATTGGCCATTGAACACTTATTTGCCGGACATTTTACATGGTGAAATTCAAACACGTCATTTGCATGTTCTTCTAATTAATTCAACAATATTCATTCATACGTCAAATTGTTTTAAATAAGTATGATAAATATGAATCTTGTATTGTATGAGACCTTAATTTATATATTATTATTCTTAAGCATTTTATACTGCTTTATATTTCCTGGAGAACCCAGTAATTACACAAGCAATTGATACCTATGAGTCACTAACGTATTTATTTTATTTCATTTTAAAAAAATCATGCAATTAAAATAAGCTTGTTTCAAGATGTTTATTTGAATCCATGGATATAGACTTATATTATATATTAAATTTTCATTCATTGGTTATAAAAAATAACATTTCACAAACAATTGAAAATTACATTTTTATTAATTTAGGATCAAAACAATTTTTAATTTACCTACACATGTATTAAAAAATAAGCTTGTCAATATATTTAATAGATAATAAGTTTTACTAATAGTTTTTGGGAATGAAATCAACAAAAAATCAAGTAAAATGATTTAGAGCTCCATGACATGGACATTTACATTGTAAACAAAACATTTTTCTTTAAAAAATATTTTAATATCCAGTCTATCCAGTTTAAATTATATTTAACAAAAATCCATTTTAAAAATTTGACATTTGCAAAATATTTTTTCAAATATTTTATTAAAATATTACTATTATTTATTTTCAGGATTCTACCGATTCTACCACACAAGATTCTTCTACAAGTAGTCCCAAGAAGAGTTCCAAGACAACGAAATAAAAAAATAGCAAATTTCATTTTTTAAAGTAAACTTTACAATTGACAAAGCTCCAATAGTCAAAATTTGGGCAAGGGGCTTTAAAAGATATCGTGATAACTTATTTATTTCATTTTTTTAAACAACACATTTGTAAATAACCGAATGCTTTCTTATTAAATTCTCGAGTCGTTCTTTGTTTATATACAATAAAAATTTTGCCATTTTATTTCGAATGTCTGTAATGATCATTTAGTATGTATTTTTATTGTAAATAATTCCTGACACAATGGTTACCTCACATTGTTTTTGCTATTATATTTTTTGTATTTTTTATTTAAATTTCGACTGAGCGTGCATGAATAGAATAGTTGTGTAAATTCGATAAATTATTAAATCTCGCAGAACATATGTACTATGTAAAAATAATAAAAAAATATATTCTGAAATATTTTTATTTGTACATTTAATTTACAAATATTGAATAATTAAACATTCCTTGCTTTTATATTGAACGTTGTTCAACAGATGGCTTTACAAGTAACGTTCTCTTTATCATGTGAAAATCCAAAATTATTATTTATATTTGTGAAAATAATGAATGGAATTCAATCCTTTTTAAATTTTATTTTGTTAAAGTTCCATTACTATTTAAGCATATTAATGCATTTTTATATGAAAATAAAACATCTTATAATATTTAACTTTAGGTATTAATTACTACAGGTAAAAATATCAATATCGCGAAATAAATACTATACAGTTATAATAAACAAATATTCATATATCGAGTAAAATGTTATACAAAAGTTTCATTAATAAAGTAGTCAACTGAAGATTAATGATTCTTAAAAACTATTTTAAAAAAATAATCAAAACGGGAAAATTATTCATGAAATATGGAGTCATTGACAAATAAATTTTCTAAAAAATATTTTTTTATACTAACTATTTAGGTAAGAAATTTAAGATACATATTTTGTGAAAACTTATGATATATATTTTTATATTGTCATAGTTTTCCTAAAATAAAACCTTACATGCTCTTTTAATCATGAATGTGTAAATTTAATAATAGCTAATCTTATATGCTTGCACTGAAACAATTTATCAATATGTATTTTTCATATATGTATTTTTAATAGGTCATTTAATAATGTGTATCTTATAGTGAAGAAAATATTTACTTTATTCTTATTTTAATTTATAGATACGATTTTGTGTTACTGACACATCAATTTGTAAAAAGAGATTATATTTAAAGAATTAACATATAATGTTATTTTTAATTTACACAGTAATTTTATAAAGGAGTCCGAGTACTTTCGACTACTAACTTGTAGTCATCTTCAGACTCGTTAATAAAATTACTGTGGAAATTACAAAGTAACATATTTCTTTAAATTATTAAATTCCAACAAAAAGTCATTTCTATCAAAAAAGAGATTATACATGCTGAGATGCCAAACTCATAATAGTTTAGATCAATTGACTCAAAACAATGATAATTAAATCAAATTCGATCAGGATACTTTTTGTTCGAGCGTATTTCATATGTAGCAATATTCCCATTTCAGACGCATTCACAAAGCAAATCGAATTTAAAATTCGTACGAATATTGACAGTGGAATAAGATATATAATACGAAAACAAGAAGAGGAAGCCGTGCGCTTATAGAGCCCAAGATTGGAGCATTCCCCATGGCATTTGACATTCAGAGCGCATCTCCTTTGGCCGATGGGAACTATAAAGGGAAGGTGGGCAAACTCAACCACCATTATCATCGCCTTCTTACATGGACTGCTACATCGCAAACTCGATTTTAGTTCGCTTTGTCGTCAACCAAATTTGAAAACAAAATATGGTTGTAAAAAAGAAGATATGGAGGCTGGTTGATCCAATCAGGTGGCTGCAAATATGGATGGAATTGAATCATCCTTGCCTACAATATGTACGTTCACTTTAAACGAAAAAATGGTTCACTATAATGGTATAAAAAATATATAAATGGAGTGGTTTTTTTTATTAAATATTAATTATATATAAATTTGTTGAACGTGTGTGTATGTTGTATGTATGTACGGATCCATCAAATAACCATCAGTGTTACCAAATGGAAGAATAATATTTCATATAATTATTTTACTACAATTAATACATATCTAAAATCTCGAAACGGATATTTTAATTATAATAATATTATATTAATTTCAAAATAATTAATAAGTGTGAGATTGAAGACTACCGAATGGTCTTTTTACTTATTTTGACACAAAGATCATTATTTTGATTTGCATTATTATACAATATGTGGGAAAAGATATTTAAATATATGAATACAAGGTGTTTAGTTTATGTAAATACATTTTTAAATTATAATATAAAGGCTTAGACTTTAGGTGTTCCGTGTGTAAATGCCATTTTTATTTATTATTTGGTAAATTTTTACCAGATATAAATATGTGAAATCCAAAAATACTTTTGTAAATGTTTAAATTAAATTACTCAACTCAAAATTGCTTTTACTCAAATTACAAATTTTAATAACCCAACAATAGTTTTATTTTAAATGTTATATTAATAGATAAATGCGTAGCGAATGACTGTGATGAATGTAATATTTATTTTTTGAGTGACCAATCACAGCAATTTTCGGTAAATAAAATATCTTGATTGAGATACTCATTCTACATAGAACATTGTTTATTTATTTTTTTTAATTCGGAATGTTCAATTATTTACATATGGTCTTTAGAAGATTTGCGCATCTAACCGTAAAATTATTATCATGTTAATTTATTTTTCTATAATTTTAAGGCACGTGTGTGTAAATAATGAACCCGTTTGTTTCGGTTCAGTTGACCAAAAAATCGAATGATTTGCATAACATTAGCCCTTGGGCCAGATTAAAGGGACTGTAGAAATGTTTCCAATGAATAAATTGGTATTTTGTGAAACAAAGCTTTATTTATATTATTTGTATGTAGATATTTTATTACATTTTAAATTTTATAATCATTTTTTATCCCAAGGCAGAAGCAGCACCAATTACACCAACTGCTGGACCAGCTTTTATTATACCGTCTCGCACATGTTGACCGACTCGTTCCTGAAAATAAAATAAAATAAATAAATTTTATTAAATAATAATTATAAATTATTATTATAAAATATTTGCAACTGGAACATAACCTCTATAAAAACAGAGGAAGAAGATGAGATACTTTAAAATAAGTATTTTCCAATGAATTGAGACTTTGGTTGAAATAATTTTTACTTTGGAATCGAAATTCGCTTATGGCGTGAATGGAAAAAGGGATATAAAATAGTTATGTAAAGTTCACTGCTTAAAATTAAGATAAACTTAATAAGTAACTGCCGTGCAAATTTTTTTATATATTTTATTTTAAATAAAATAAGTAAATATCATTCAAATATTGTGGTGAATGTTAAAAAACGTGTCCACTGGATACGAATTATGTATGGAGGAATTCCGCAAGCAAATAATTTTATCTATGAAAATTACAATATTGAACCATAAGTTGGATCTTTTTATATAACCGTATAAATGAATATGTACATTATAATACTAAATAAAGAAGTTTCTGGCTTAAAAAAACATAAAAATACTCACAATTCTATGACACAATCTGCATTTCGGTTCTGGTGCTGGAGCTGCAGATACTAGAGATATAATCACAAAGAATAGAGCCAAAAAATGGATGATTTTACCGAAGATTTTCATTTTGAATTATTAATTGAGATTAAATATAGCAGATAAAATCACTCGATTCTGATATGCAGCTATTGGGAAGAAATGCTCTTTATATACTAAAAGGAGAGTATTTTTATCTTGATTGCCAAGAGATTATTAAGCAACTTCAATTGAATTGCAAACAATGTATTTGTTTTTCACTTATTAAATAAAATAACGCATTTTCAAGGGGGTTCCTTGATATACTATTTCAGAACAAACATATTTTTTCAAAGATAGTGTTAAAATTAACAGATATTTTATTCTGACATTTAATATTTGTCATAATTATTGTTAAGCCTTTTTGAATAAATAAGACACAATTACATATAATTTTGGCACACATAAAATATCCGTTGTTGTTTTAAAAGGAATCAAATCTTAAAATCAATTTATTTGTAATCGTAATTCTTTTTATCAATTTTTATTTTTTAGACAATGTTTTTTTTTTGTTTATAATTTAAAATAATACTGTCGATTTCGCCAAGGTTACTATAATAGCATATTTTGTAGCAGATAAGACGAATAATGACGCAAGCATTCAGACTTCACTGGGGAATCACCTTATTTACAAATATGTGTGTGTCAATAATAAATGATAAAAATTTATAAAAACACCGTGCAAATTTATTTATCACCACATATTAACTCGCATCTATTGCAGGTAAGTGAATTTCCGCGTGAAGATATTGTATATTTTCTAGTATTATCTTTGCTGCAACTGATGAGAATTTAAAGATACATTTTTTATTTCTATTAATTTAAACAATTATAAATCAGGTTCTAAAAATCATTTTAAATAAGATTGGTCATGGAAATTGTATTATGTATGCACTATATTGTATACTTATTAATTGAATCTCTAAGTCATTAAGATTCAAATTATATTTTTAAATGTTTTTATAAATATGGAAACCATATATGATTGTTTTCGAGAATATTTTGTCCCGATTGGAGTATAAAATTAAATATATAACTTATTTCATGTGGGTGTTAAAATTGTATTTTTATTCAGTCTCTACAGTTATAAAACTGAGACATTGAAAATTGTAGTTTGTGTATTATTACAAGAAACTTGTAAATCTATGAATTTTATTTTAAGATTTATGTATTATGGAATCCATATCTTTAATAGCTAAATATTTTCATTTCGTTCTATTTGGAATTATAACACAAATTTAAATGAGCGAAAAGTGTTTTTTGTTTATTTTTCCAAAAGGTCCAATAAGACGAACCTTACGTGTTCATTTAAAATAACTCACTGCATTTATAAAATAAGAAACTTGTTTGCAAAAATTGTAGTTTGTTTATTATTACAGGGTACTTCTCTGTCCATAAATATTATTTTATTTTTTAAACCAATATTTATGTTTTGTGGAAGCCAACGGTTCTTCATATATTTATGAGCTAAATATTTTCATTTCGAAATACATTATACGTGTTTTTTGTTTATTTTTCCAATTATCAATAATGTAAGTAAAGGCCCAATAAGACGATACGATGATATTAGAAAAATGAACCCTACGTCTCTACTTTAAGGATCTCTTTTCTGCTGATCATTGTACTCATGATATCTGAGATCAAAATGTCTGCTTCTCCTCCTTTTCCTGATTTTGAACCCAGATGGACCTTTGAAATAAATTGGTAATTGAAAACCATCCTACCGTATAGTTTACAATGGTTAGTTGAATTAAGTAGATTTAGGAACATTGCATTTGTTGAAATGACTAAAACAATTAAAAATTGTTTATAAATGCGTTTATTTCATTTAAATCTAATTAACATTATGTGTTTGTAAAATTGTTTGTATAATCTCAAAGTATTTATTTATATGTTTGTAATTTTTTCATCCAAGCAAAACCTTTGCGGCTGATAAAACAGCAATAGCTGGTCCAGCCTTTACAGTTTCGTCTCTCACTCTTCTAACTGCATCTTCCTAAAATTAATTTTAAAAAATGGTTATTAAATGTTTATCGATATAATCTGAAATACGTTCTGAATTTTTTATTACAAAATAATTGGTTAGAATTTTTTCTACTTAATATAATATTCATGCAATGACGAGTAATAATAGAAAAGAAAAAATCTAATGCTATTGAATTTGATACAGTTTGTAAATAAAATATTTTCGGAAAATGTAATTTATTTTAATGCTTTCTTAGAATTTACAAAAGTTACGTCAAATAATTTCAACTATGATATGATATAATTATTTAAATAAAATCTTACGATTTCTTTCCATCCAGACCATTGAGGCACAGGTGAACAGCTTATTTCAGTAAAAGCCAAAGCAGCGATCACTAAGATTGTTAAGATTAAAAGTTTAGAAGAATACATGTTAATTTATTGTTTACACTTCGAATGTTCGTAATGTAATGTGATTCACTGAATTAATGCGAAATTTATTTATACTCGAGCGAGATTCTTCGCATATAAATATGGGGAATCCCCACAAGCCGGCCGTTGATATCCAGTAATTTATTGTTTGAAAAGGGACTTACCACGGAATGTATTTATTTATTAATTTATAAATTATTTTAATATCTTATAAAATATTTTAAGGGCTAGGTTACCTGATAAGAGATGTGAGATTTTGGTCCTAAACCCATTTTAAAGATTAAAACGTATAATTGTAATAATAATAATATAAATCAGAATTAGAATTAAGATATACCGTGAATCAAGCTGATCGGTCTTCATTCAAAAGTATCAGGCTCCAAATGAAATGAATTGGATAAATAGTCGATCCACACCGGTCACTAAACCAATCACTATAATTTGTGGTGTTTTTTGTGTTCTTCTTTTTCATCTACAAATAAAATAAAAACATATATTAACCACATTTTTTTATTAAAATTCTATTGCAAAATAAAAACATTGCCTAGAAAAAAAATATAATTATTATATACGTACATATATAAATGAAAAATATTACCATCACGATTTTTTTACATAAATAAAGAAAAAATATAATAAATGGCCCATGTATGAATCAAATAAATTTTAGCCCGTTGGTTTTGCTTATAATTATTTCGGGTATTGGGGAACACTGGAATTGAAATTATTAACTAGGATTTTATTAATTCTTATCACCGTTTTTATTTGTAAAATGATTTCTTAAAGAATTTTTATATATGTAGCGTAAATACTGTGGTCACGGGTTCAAATCCCGCTAAAAAAATTACTCGATCAATTATTATGACTGGGAGATGGAGAATAATATTAATAATATCCCGATCGATCTTCTTAATCACCTGGTTTCCTGTATTGTAAGGTAAATAATGATTATTAAGTCGGTGACCTGTGTAACTAGTAATAGTTAAGATCACCGACAGACAATTAATTAACACGTTTTTGTGTCTAAATACCAAATTTTTAAAATAAATAAAATATGTAATATGTAAGTGTATGTAAAATATGTAATATGTTATAAATAAATATGTAAGTAAAATAACTGATGCATGCTTCTCAAACAAATGGCAGGTTGGGTTACACCTGGGTGAACTCTTTTCCACAAATTCTGCTACTTATATGACTTATTTAGAAGTGACCTTATATATCAACACTTATATTATGTTACACCTTACTTTATTTTTTTATATACATTCTATTAATACATTTTATACAAACATTTTTTTTATAGTATTATTTATTTTTAAATATATATGTACATTTCATTTTTGTTTACATTTTTTATTACAAAACAATTTGTCTGTAAAAAAAGCTCTTCTGGGCATTGACACGGAAACATGGAAATAAATAAATAAATGTTTTTCAAACTTTCTACTAAATCATAACGATTTATTGCATAATACAAAATTAAACGCATTTCGAATTGTTGCTACTTATGAAAAGGTCACGTTTAAGATAAGAAGAGCATGCAAATTGATTGAGAGTTAAAGTGTATCATGTCGGCTCGGGGAACCCCGCAATACATTTGACTCGTGTATAAATAAAGCAGCAGAATCTTACCAAGCATCACTTCCAAGTTTACATTCATACTATAAACTAGCCATCATCAATTAAAAAATGTCATATACAAAGTTCTTCGCCTTATTCCTGATTATCATGGTGGTTACCGTTGAAATCAACAGCTCTCCAGTACCAGAACCGAGATGGTCCGGATGGAAGAAAATTGTAAGCTAAACTTTATCATAATAATAATATCAAAATTAAAACAGTTGTATTATAAACATATTATTTATAGGAAAATGCTGGACGAAGAATCCGCGATGGCGCAATTAAGGCTGGACCGGCTATTGAAGTATTAACTGCTGCAAAAGCATTGGGATAAAAATTAATGCAGTCTTAAATTAGATATTATAATTTATATAATATGATCGTATTATGCTGTACCTTATTTAAATAAAATATTTATAATTGTATACTTTTTATATAATCGACATACATTTTTAGTACCTATTATTCCCATCCTTAATTAAAAAGAGACAAGGTATTTTTAATATTACCAAGATATTTTATATTGGAAAGGACAGGTCTCATAAATTAATAAAATTTATTATTATTATTTTTGCACAGTAAGAAGAAAGAGGAGGTATTTCTTTGTGGTCCTCTCTGAAAGATATTTTTTGTCGATTTCATATCTCATACGTGTGTTATTGGTAGATTTTTGGCATTCCCAGCATTTTTCCATCTGCAATCTTTGAGTGACCCTTGAATGGTTTCTACCTTCAACCCTCTTGTCCGTGTCCAAGTAGATGACAAATAATAATATAAAAATCCTCACCGAAAGGCGTCACCAACAATGGGGAGTACGACTTTTGTCAAACGTCATATTGAAAAGATCCATGCATGCATTTTTATGGAACTTCTATTCATATTCAATATCCCCCTTTTATAACACCTCATAATACAAGCACTTATTCCATATATTAATAAATATTTTATTTAGTCTGAATTCATATAAAAAAATCGCTTGTTTATTATATATAATATTAATATATTATATTTTTCGTATGTAGTTGCATATTGTTTTCATAGGAAGACGTTAAAAAATAAATACATCATATTTAATTCACAACACAATGTTTTTTTTTATTATATGTACGCCTCAAGGGGATTTTTTGAGATGGGATTTTTGAAAGGGGGTTTTACTAATTTGGTTTTTTAGAAACAATAACGTGTTTATTTATTGATAGTACTTCCTGGTGGTATTCGATAATAATTTAAAAAAAATGTGTTAATTGTCTATCAATCATCTTAACTTTTATTAGTTACACGTGTTTTTACACATTTTAATATTTTGTTTTCAATTTTATGCTTATACTACATTTAAGCATTGTGTATAAAAATTCATTAAATCACTTCAAACTAAGCAAGAGTTGTTTATATTAATATTAATTTAAAAGTGTAAATTGCATACTTACGTTGCACGTGAATACGTGGGTACATCTTCTGACATTTTTTTTCAAATATAAAAATTTACTACTTTGAATTTTTATTTTGTTTTTTTTTTAATCATTGTTGTCTGTGTTGATAATTTTTTCTTTTCTTATAATTTCATTGTAATTTTATTTTTAAATCTGTATTTTTGCCTATTAACCCGCTACCAATGCTGTTACATATAATAAATAATTAATAAACTACAATGGTACCTCGACATACGAGTTTAATTCGTTCCGCAACTTTGCTCGTAACTCGAATCAAATTTTCCCATAAAATGTCATACAAACTACCATTAATCCGTTCCAGAAAAAAAGTTCCTAGCAAACAAACGTACCACGTGTTTTTGAATAAAAAATATATTTATAAACGACAAATATTTATTGTACAAAACCAAAACGAGAATATAAAGAAATATAATAGATTTATAAAGTGTTACTTAAGCTAATTTTTTGTCACTGCTTTTCTCTTCACTGGTCTTTGCCTTTTTCGCTAAACTTTTCTAGCCCTCACACGTAGGCTGTTTAGAAAAAAATGTTCCAAACCCATGGATTTTTCTATCCGATTGATCTCGAAAAACTCATATGTAGGGACACTCGTATGTCAAGGTACCACTGTACTTTCAATGAATGTATTATTTTTTTAAGTATTTCTATTGAGAAATAAAAGTTAGAACAGGTTTATTTAGATTACAATTAAACTAATATATGTATGTTAAATTAATAAGCCCAAACTTGTGGTAAAATGTTCTGCCATTAGAGTACCTTTTCAAAAAAGCTATTAAAGTGCCACGATGTGACAACAGACATTATCTAAGAAACTATTACCCAAGGGGGGATGCTGAAGATGAATATCTCAGTGGTGGCAAGATATGGAAGAAGACGTCTGACGTGGCATTAAATAGGGTTCAACTAAGTTGTCCATTAGGCGAAAGCTTCCATATAATATAATATAATATGATGGTGGTGCAGGGAGGACACAATTATGCGGTCGAATGGACACACTAAATTGAGGAAGTCCATTTATTTATCGTATCCGATGATATTCGCGAGAAATATTACGATCGTTATTGTGAAATATAAGCGGAAGAGGAAGATGAGGCTTTCTGACTCTATTCTTTATTGCATCTCACTATTCGACCACTACACAATCATATTTAACATTTTTTTATACATATAAATATTATGTAGTACATCTAAACCGACAGTAAGGCTCAGTTCTATCATTCAACGTGTTTGATAGATACAATATTAAGAACGTCTGGCTCCAGCCCCAATCAATAAAAAATACCTATACTATATGAATCATCATTATTAAACTATTATAATAGAATTGTGCGATAACTATTTAGTAATAGTTAATCGGTTATTAGGATTGGGAGATCGTGAATAATATAAATCCTGATCGATCGTCTTAACCCAAGTTAACTCTGATTTCCTGGATTTTAAGGCAACTAGAGCAACAAAGAGCCGCCTTGTGGCCCAGTAGTTAGTGTAACGGGTTCGATTCACGGCACGGGAGTCACTTGGTAGATCTAGCTTAGCAAACTAGATCTTAAGTACTCATCACTGTGTGGTGGCCTGGGAAACCATCTCTACTATATTCTCCCGTAAAGGCCAAGGTGGCCTGGCCAACCCCTTATAAAGGGACTCCCGCCAATAGGGAAGGTATTATTTTTTTTAAGACAACTACTGAGGCTGATTATTTATACGGGTAGAACCGCTCTGTTAGTAATCTGGGTTACTAGTAATAATTAAAAATTAACATGTTGTTGTGTATAAAAAACTTTCTTCAAAAGTACCTCAGGGTGTATATATCAATACATAAATCATTTCTACTTTTTATTTAAAATATGGTCTATTGCCGTCTATTTAGAGCTAGTCAGAAAATATTATGAAAAAAAAATTAAATAAATCCAAATCCCACTCAAGTCAACAATTTTTAAATTTATTTGATTGGTTATTACATTATTGGTTAAAATTCCGATCGATCGTCTCGATCCAGGTTTACTCTGATATCCTGTATTGTAAGGTAAATACTGAGGCGATTATTAAGTCGGTGACCTGTGTAACTAATAATAGTAAAGATCACCGACAGACAATCAACACGTTATTGTGTCTATAAAACCCTCTCAAAAAGACCTTTCTAAAAATAAAAGCTCCTCGGAGCGTAAATAAATAAACATATAGAACAATAAAAAACTAAATGCAATTTTTTTATAATTTATTATTCAGCCATGCATTTAAACTACCGTTACATCAAAAATGTATTTAGGTAAAAACAAAAATAGATTTTTTCTATAAACAATCTTAAATGAACGATTTTTTATCAAATATTTATATTCACCTATTCCTTGCAATTTGTCTCGTTCGTGAGGCTTTTTAAAATAATGGTGTAGTCAAGTATCGATATGTTGAATATTGAGCCACCCCATTGAAATGCTTAACAGCTTGCATTTATGGGGTTTCAAGGGGGAAAAACTTTATTAGTCCCACGAATCCGTTTGTGGGTAAAATTTACCGGAGGCAGTTCCGTCATACTTCGCCGGATATTAAGAAGAAATTTCAGCATGGTTTCATACTTTCTGTTTATATAATATCAATATTAAGCATAAAAATAACTAGCGGTATCTTTGAAAATGCGAATCGATAATAAAGACCCCTGCCCAGAAATTGCTGAGCGTGGAAAAGTTTTCCCCGATATTTTCAAGGGAATTATTGAATAAAACGCATTGAGACATCGTCTAATAAAATTGTCACCCCGGCTAGAACCTATAAGAGGATATTACATTCAAGAGAGATTACACCCTAGGCTCTTTTAAACCTTTACTATGCAATATTACACTATATTCTAAATTCAATATTGATACAAACGAGTACATTATAAACGAATCTTTCAAGGTTCATAAATTGTATTTATAAGAGTGAACCACGTCCACGATGAGCTCATAACCTATTATTAAAAAAAAACAATTAATTAAATAACATTCATAAATATACAAAAAATATTCACCTGGGTGAATGTTTCAAAATTCATTGTGACATATCCCATGGCAGATAAAGTTATGGGTTTTTGAGCCCTATGTATTAACACACAAATAGTCCGTTGCACTTTATGATCGGTCAAATACCAATTTGAGCAATAAATTGCAGTTATGATATCAGCACTCTTGAAAATAAAAAACATGTAAACTTCTTCTTATTAAAACGATTCAAAATACTCACTGTATTTAAAAGAAGCTGCCCGAAGAAGCAGTGGTCGAAAATAATCACAATCATCGTTAGAAAGAATACAAGGTATTTTATAATGTAATGAATATCATCTGACATCTTATAAAATAAAAAATTATTCAAAATGAAATAATATACCTATATATAAAAATTCAATTTTCACTTACAATCATCATGAAACAGCTAAAGCAAATAAAAATGGATCCCATGAAGAAGTTTAGCAACAGTACAAAAGATATAATGTCTTCAAATTCTTTACACAGACTGAAACATGTTTGTAAATTGATTAGTTAAATTTCTCTACCATTTGTATATCTGACGATCTATTATAAGATTAAAAAAACAATTTACATAAACCACACAGCATATCAATAAAAGCTCGAAAATTTACTTACAAATAGTAGTTATCTTGCAAAACGATGTTTTTTTTACAAAAAAAGTTCTTATGGATAGATTATCTTATTTTGGAATCATTTAACTGAACAAATTTTACATATTTTTTTTAAATTTAAAATGATTAAGTCAGTAGATTTGTGGCTATTTGGATTTTCACTGATCAATGTAATTAACATCCTTATTATTAATATAATAATATCACTTATACAACACATTTTTTTATCTATACTTGATAATAAAGATCTAATTTACTTAATAAATGATATTGGAAAACTCACCTTATAAGGCGGATATGTCTTTCTATAAAGTGGTTAAGTCTTTGCGAAACTATTTTATTGGCGACATTGAATTCTTTAGAATCGACTGAATACTTTTTCATCACGATCATTTCATTTTCATGTACTAAATCTTCCAAGCATGCATTAAGACAAGCTATATGAATGTAAAATTGCGAAAATATACTCGAATGAAGCAATTCGCAACCGAGAAAGATTTGAACCACGGAGGTTTGGGCGAACGATTCTTCAATATACTTAATGTAATAATTAGTACCCTCCGGAAAATACATGTCAAAGGGCAAAAGATATCTGAACTCCTTTTCAAGAAAATATGTCTCGTAGAACATAATTAACAATGGCGATCCACAAAATATTAAGTCGCAGGATAACGCCGTTATCATGAAAATAACGGTTATAATTTTGGCAACTTTGTAGTACCATATGCTAACATTTAAGTATGTCTTCGGTTTAATGAATTCGGTTTCTTCGTACAGATCATGGGTAAGTGTATTAATTATTTTACTGTATTTCTGTGAATGTTTCAATATAATCAAGAACTTTATGGTGCCCAATGATGAGGTCCCGAAGACAAGTATTTTTTCAACGAACATAGCAATACTGGTCTTCAAACCTATACAAGATGCTACACCCATTTGAAAGGCACATAGGATTACTCCGAAAAAGCAAATTCGAATTTTAAATTCTTGTTTTTTAGTCCTGTTTGTGAATGGGTATACCCCGACCCAGCCTAAGTTCGTGTATGCGACTCTCATGGATTCTGTGGCTTTGGCGTGCAAGATATCTACTTCAGACATTTTAAAAGTATCTAACAAACGACTTGTATCTTTCACAAAACCACAGTTTTTATACTAACTTACTCGTAAAAGATATAAGGGGTGCACAATTTATGAGTCGGTCAACTGATACTTTTTAGTTAAATATATTAGTCGGATCAGTTAGAGTAAACACAATATAATCAAAGTTATTGGAAGAATTACAGTATATAATATACAGTAACATAGATAAAAATAATTGTAAGGTAACAGAAACAATGGTCTAATCTAGAAGTATATTATGGAAGTATTATTTTATTTTATATTATAAACAAGTAAACTTTTTTCAGTAAATTGGTCATTTAAAGAGAGCTGTTTCGTCATTTTCAGAAAGTATTTATAATAATATAATATTAGTTAGACAATAGATACGGATAAAAATAAAAGATTTTACTTCACCGGGTAATAAAGGAATATTTATAGGGTATCTATTTTTGAAAATACATAAATGTTGTGTAGACGTTTTTGTAACATAAATTTTGTTATTTAATAAAAATTTTGACCAAAAATTAGGTATGCCTTCATTTAAGTAAAAAAAAATAATTTATCAAAATAATTCATTTAATAAAAAGCGTTTTCTGTAATTATGAGTCAAATTAAGACACATAAACCAAATTAAAATTAGGGTGATAGTTATAAAATTATTATTTATCAAACATTGTAAGGTGTTCAATCATTTTATTTTTTAAATTTATTAAAACAAATAAGCCCTGATTCGTTTTATTCATTATTCATCACCGAGTTCAAAAGATTGATTATAGGGAAAACACAAGAAATAAACAAGCCACAAATTGGACTATGAAACTATAAATACGTGATTATATAATTAGGTACCTTTACTGGAAGAAAATTGAATAAACTACTTTAATAATAATTTATATATACATAATGTGTATTCATTTAATTAATGCAAAATTTATTATGGTGTTTACAATACCGACTGACTTTAAAATATTTATAATCACGTATTTATATTAATGAAATTAAAGTAGATTAAATCAATAATTATTTCAAATTTTTATTATATGTAGCTTCTAAAAGTATGTTTTTGTATTTTTTCCCATAAATTATGTTATGATTTATTAATTATTTTAATTTTCAATTGATTGTACTCCGTATTAAAATAAATAAAAGACTTGGTCTATTAACTTAATATTGTAACATCTAATCATAATGTATCAAAACTTTGTATGCAAATTATATTAAATAAAGAATGTATAATCAAATTATATGTAGCATTTTTTCGCAAGTGTGTTTTTCAAACTTTTTCCTATTATTATTATAATAAAATTAAACCTTGAATAACAAGATAATGATCATCATGTTAAAATAAGTAAAAAACCGCGTCTGTAGACTTAATTTCAACCTCATCAATTATTGTAAATTATATTTAATAAAGATTTAAGATTAACATAAATAAAAAATACATATATAAATACTGAATTTAATATTAATATTTATTCATGGTGGATTTAAATAATGGAAATAAACATTTAACATTCTAATGATAAAGTCTTGAAGTAAAAAAGCTAAATCACATATATTATTGCGAAAGATTTTTGAAAAGTGATAGTGGATGAACCTACTCCATAAAACATTTTTAATAAAATACTTTTATATATATATATATATATATATATATATATATATATATATATATATATATATAAATTAAAAAAAAACGATTAAATATGTGTGATTTATTCGAATAAATATTAAAAAATCTTTAATGCATTAATATATAATATTATTTAAAATATTATTAAGATGTGTGAGTTTAAGGTTCATAAACTGTCTGTAATAGAGTAAACCACGACCAAGATGTTCCCAATACCTAAAAAAAAAAAAATTATTTGTTTTAAATGAGTTGATATTGAAGTAATATAAAATACCTACTTACCTGGCAAAACGTTTCAAAATTCATAACAACATATCCCATAGCGGATAAAGATAATGGTTTTTGAGTTCTGTGAATCATTATGCAAATTGTTCTTTGCAATTTGTGATCAGTTAAATACCACAATGATGAGTACAAAGCATTTGTTAGATCGTTGCTCTTGAAATATGTAAAGGTGATTATAATATGTTCAATTAAATATATTTTTCTTTACTTACCAAATCTATTAAGATTTGGCCGAAATAGCAGTGATCGAATATGATAACAACCATGGTGGTGAAAAACATGCCGAATTTTATTTTAGTATGCAAATCGTCCACCATCTGCAATAATAAAATCGTGTGGATAAATTATCAGGGTAATATTTCGCATTAATGTATCATATTTGTCTTACGAAAAGCATAAAACTGCTGAAGCATATAAAAATTGAACCCATGAAGAAGTTCAACAGTAAAATAGGTCCCATTACATTATCCAACTCCACGCATACACTAAAATAAGAGTAGTTGTGATTTATTGGTTTATTTTGAATTGTAAAAATTATTGTGAAAATTACTCAATCACACTGATGTGTCTTCGAATGATGATTTCAATTCTTTTTTGTATGATCGCGTTGGTTTTTTTGAATTCTTCTTCAGACACAACATGTTTTTTTAAAATAGCTTCGTTTTCTTCTGTCACCAGTTTTTCTGTAACGCTCGAAATGCAAGCGATCTGTGTAAATAGTTGGGTAAGTATACCCAGATTGAGCATATCACTGCTGAAATATGTTTGTGTGACGGTAGCTACGCATAAAAACTCGATAGTGTAATGTACGTAGTAATTATTCACAGGTAAAAGCATATCGAAAGGAAGTAGGTATTTAAATTCTTTCTTCTTCACAAATGTCTCATAGAGCATCACAAATACCGGCGATAAACTGAAGACTATATTACAGCCATATGTAGTCGCCGTAAATATCCTGGCTATAACTTTGGCATGACTGTAATACTTTTCTAAAATCGGCTTATATTCATCCGCAGAAAATATACTGTCCTCTTCGTAAAGCTGATCTCTCAATTTACAAACGATGCTGTCATAGCTTTTGGAGTATTTCAACAAGTAAAAATATTTGAAGTTACTCAACAATACGACCGCACTCACTCCACCCTTTTCGATAATTACCATAACAGAATCATTCAACGAAAAGTAAACCGTACTAGTAACGCTCAAAAATGAAATTGCCATAGAAATGGAAGCAGCATATGTCTTGATTTTTGTATTTTTGTCTTTATTGCGAAAAGGATACAACCCAACAATGCCCAAAACCCAATAAATGTAATGCATCGAATCGTCAAATGAAGTGCGGCATTGCTCAATACTTGACATTTTGAAGGGCTTTGTTATTGCCATGCATTTTACAGAATATATATACAGACGGGATATACTACAAAATATTGTCAAACATGAATCAACAGGGTTGACTCATTATTTCACAATTTTTTTTATTTTTTTTTTTATTTATATTTTTTGAGTATCCTGTCTAAAACATCTTACTCGTCGTTTATAGTCATATTGTCTTGAGGGTTGGTTGTCCAGTGACGACTCAATCCCGGCGTTGTGTTTAGGTTATAAGTGTTCAAGTGTTCATACTTGTTTTATCAAGTAAACACCATTGTCAGTCCTTGAATCTTGCTGGCAAGTCAAGTTGTCTGTATTTTTGTAGACGTCTTGCGTAGTCTACGGTCAATAAGTCCCTCGCTAGTACGTTCGGGTGTCTTTTTAATCTACTTTGGTACGTTTCGCTGAATATTTTCATTTCTTCGCGTACTGTCATTGTTTTAGAGTCCTGTAATAGGACCCAGTTGGGTACGTACCATGGTGCATTTAAAATTGCTCTCAGGGTCTTGTTTTGTAACCTGTCGATACTGCTGATATGAGTGTCCTTAGCTGTCCCCCACAGTTGACATCCATATGTCCAAATGGGTTTGATTATTGCTTTATGCAGCAATAGCTTGTTGGTAAGTGTGAGTTGGGAATGTCTGCCAATCAACCAGTACATTTGTCTTTTTTATGTTCCATTTGAAGTCTCTTTGTCTTAATGTGTTTTTGCCATGTTAGGCTTCTGTCAAGGTGTATACCGAGGTATTTAGCCGAGTCTTCTTGTGGAATATTTTTCCCAGCGATTTTCACTGGTGGGCATGTCTGTTTTTTATTTGATTTCACAATAATTAAAAAATATTTCCCATCTCGGATCCCATTCATCCCCATATGTGAATACGTTAAATTACTAATACTTTATATATGTCTAAATGAGCAATTTCCTTTAGAAAATTTATTCTTGATTGAGCATTTGTATTTAAAAAAATAAACAAATTTTTATTGATACTATAAATGCTTCTTGACTGCCTTTTCGCTTTTTCTAATCAACGAATGTTTAATTTTGATCCCTATAAAAACGATGCTTGATAAATTATAAACTATCGCTTTATTTGCCTTGTGCATTGAATTTCATATAAAAAAATAAATGGCGCATTAAATCCTGATAATTACGTCTTTCCATTCATACGTTCCGAGTTTTTCCGAATATTTATTTATATACGTTCCGAGGGCTTTTTAGGAAGGTATATGCAAATTTTGATATTCTAGATACAACAACGTATTGATTCACTGTCTGTTATTTAATTATCTCTGTTATGTACATTATATCCTGAATTTTAAAAATAAAACATACATAATACATAAATATATAGATTATTGAAACCTTGGTGGAAAAAAATATCAGTTGTCACAAGAATCAAATTTTCTAAGAGAGACTAAAAACATTGTTATATTGTATCAATACTCTATATGAGTAATGTATTTTAATAGGCTATTTTGTGCAAAAATTTTTCTTATTTCATTTTTTAATTTGTGATACACATTTTGTAAAAAGTCCCTAGATAAAAACTTTTATTTGAATATTATTATAACAATATTTAGTCTACTACCAAATCAAATTGTTTAAATATTGAAGACTATACAATAAAATGTAATCATGAATTAATTTTTCGATAACATGTCAACCCTTATTTTAATATAATTTACCCTTGCCAGGGACGCCAATCAAATAAATTTTATTTTACAAACGATGCAAAAATTATATTCACGATTATAAGGAAGTCAACCGAGTCAATAAGTACATAAGTATATAGTTTTTTTTATAATATCAAAGCTAATGTTCTATCGGGAAAAATCAATAAATCGCTTCTCACGAACGAAAATAAAACACATGTTGCTAAATGAATACAAAGTCACTTAAATGTTTTTGTTTTTTTATTAGTCCACATTTATAATGGAGAAATATACAAGATACATTATTTCGATATTCTATGGTTCATAAACAGTATTTAGTAGTGTAAAGTAGTGTAAGTGTAATAATGATTTTAATAAAATGAAACCTTTAATAACAAGATAATGATCATCATGTTAAAATAAGTAAAAAACCACGTCTGTAGACTTAATTTCACCCTCATCAATTATTGTAAATTATATATTATAAAGATTTAAGATTAACATAAATAAAAAAATAAATATATAAATACTGAATTGAAAATAAATATTATTTCATGGTGAATTAAAATAATGGAAATAAACCACTTATATTCTGATTTATAGTCTAGAAGGAAAAAATTCAAGCTAAATCACATATATTATTTCAAAAGATTTTTGAAAAGTGATAATTGATGAACCTACTCGATAAAACATTTTTAATAATATACTTTCACATATATATAAATTAAAAAAACGATTAAATATGTCTGATTTATTCGAATAAAGTTTAAATTATCTTTAATGCATTAATATATAATATTATTTAAAATATTATTAAGATGTGTGAACTTAAGGTTCATAAAGTGTCTGTAATAGAGTAAACCACGACCAAGATGTTCCCAATACCTAAAAATTAACTTATTTGTTTTAAATGAGTTGATATTGAAGTAATATAAAATACCTACTTACCTGGCAAAACGTTTCAAAATTCATAACAACATATCCCATAGCGGATAAAGTTAATGGTTTTTGAGTTCTGTGAATCATTATGCAAATTGTTCTTTGCAATTTGTGATCAGTTAAATACCACAATGATGAGTACAAAGCATTTGTTAGATCGTTGCTCTTGAAATATGTAAAGGTGATTATAATATGTTCAATTAAATATATTTTTCTTTACTTACCAAATCTATTAAGACTTGGCCGAAATAGCAGTGATCGAATATGATAACAACCATGGTGGTGAAAAACATGCCGAATTTTATTTTAGTATGCAAATCGTCCACCATCTGCAATAATAAAATCGTGTGGATAAATTATCAGGGTAATATTTCGCATTAATGTATCATATTTGTCTTACGAAAAGCATAAAACTGCTGAAGCATATAAAAATTGAACCCATGAAGAAGTTCAACAGTAAAATAGGTCCCATTACATTATCCAACTCCACGCATACACTAAAATAAGAGTAGTTGTGATTTATTGGTTTATTTTGAATTGTAAAAATTATTGTGAAAATTACTCAATCACACTGATGTGTCTTCGAATGATGATTTCAATTCTTTTTTGTATGATCGCGTTGGTTTTTTTGAATTCTTCTTCAGACACAACATGTTTTTTTAAAATAGCTTCGTTTTCTTCTGTCACCAGTTTTTCTGTAACGCTCGAAATGCAAGCGATCTGTGTAAAAAGTTGGGTAAGTATACCCAGATTGAGCATATCACTGCTGAAATATGTTTGTGTGACGGTAGCTTCGCATAAAAACTCGATAATGTAATGTACGTAGTAATTATTCACAGGTATATTCATATCGAAAGGAAGTAGGTATTTAAATTCTTTCTTCTTCACAAATGTCTCATAGAGCATCACAAATACCGGCGATAAACCGAAGACTATATTACAGCCATATGCAGTCGCCGTAAATATCCTGGCTATAACTTTGGCATGACTGTAATACTTTTCTAAAATCGGCTTATATTCATCCGCAGAAAATATACTGTCCTCTTCGTAAAGCTGATCTCTCAATTTACAAACGATGCTGTCATAGCTTTTGGAGTATTTCAACAAGTAAAAATATTTGAAGTTACTCAACAATACGACCGCACACACTCCACCCTTTTCGATAATTACCATAACAGAATCATTCAACGAAAAGTAAACCGTACTAGTAACGCTCAAAAATGAAATAATCATATAAATGGAACCAGCATATGTCTTGATTTTTTGATTTTTGTCTTTATTGCGAAAAGGATACAACCCAACAATGCCCAAAACCCAATAAATGTAATGCATCGAATCGTCAAATGAAGTGCGGCATTGCTCAATACTTGACATTTTGAAGGGCTTTGCTATTGCCATGCATTTTACAGAATATATATACAGACGGGATATGCTATAAAACATTGTAAGTAAACAAGGTTGACTCATTATTTCACAATAATAAAAAAAAAATCCCATTGATTAAAACAGAATGAATCAATATACATAAATAGATAGAAGATCCTATTTATTCCCATATGTATGAATAAGTTAAATTACCAATACCTTATGTAGGTCTAAATGAGCAATTTCCTTTAGAAAATATATTCTTGATTGATCATTTGTACTTAAATAAATTAAAAATTTTTTTGATACGATAAATGCTTCGTGTCTTCCTTTTCGCTTTTTCAACGAATTGGACCTAATGTTTAATTTTAATCTCTATAAAAACGATGCTCTGCACAATAAATTATAAACTATCGCTTTATTTGCCTTGTGCATTGAATTCCATATAAAATAATTTAAATTTTAATATAGCGGATTAAATCCTGATCATTATGTCTTTCCAACCATACCTCGATTTTTTATGAATATTTATTTATATACACACCGAGGGCTTTTTCGGAAGGTTTATATAAATTTTGATATTTTAGATACAACAACGTATTAATTCACTGTCTGTTATTTAATTATCTCAGTTATGTACATTATATCCTGAATTTTAAAGATAAAACATAAATATATAGATTAATTGAAGACATTGGTCAATACCTAATCAAAATGTTGAAATATTGTAGACTATTCTACAAAATGTAATTTTTCGATAGTATGTCAACCCTTATTTTAATATAATTTACCTTTGCCAGGGACGCCAATCAAATAAATTTCATTTTACAAACGATTCAAAAATTATATTCATGATTATAAGGAAGTCAACCGAGTCAATAAGTATATAAGTATACAGTTTTTTATAATATCAAAGCTAATGTTCTATTGAAAAAAATCAATAAATCGCTTCTCACGAATGAAAATAAAACACATGTTGCTAAATGAATACAAAGTTACTTAAATGTATTCGTTTTTTTATTAGTCCACATTTATAATGGAGAAATATACAAGATACATTATTTCAATATTCTATGGTTCATAAACAGTATTCAGTAGTGTAAACCAAGACCACGCTGTACCCATTACCTGTAATCAAATATACCTAATTAGCATAGCTTTAGGTAATATAAATCTATTTAATCTACAAACCCTTGAAAATGTTTCGAAATGCATATCGACGTATCCCATCCCCGATAAAATCATAGGCTTTTGAGCTCTATGGATCATCACGCAAAGTGTCCTTTGAAGTCGATAGTCAATCAAGAACCAATCACTAGAGTAAATGGCACCTGTTATTTCACTGCTCTAAAATATTTAAAAAAATACAATTCAAATAATATTTATGAATATTTGCACTTCAATTATTACTAAATCAATGAGTAGTTGACCGTAGTAGCAATTGTCAAAAGTAATCACAATCATTGTACAGAAAAATACAGAGAATTTGATTGTTACGTGAAGATCGTCGTCAACCATCTGCAATTAATAATTACGAATACAATAAATAAAATTAATATTAAAATATAAAAAACAGTAATTTTTCTCAGTATTGTTTTAATTTAATTGTGTAAAGAATTATGTTAAATAAATACTCGAGAGTACATTTTTTTTCGGATTCGAAAGAATGAGCTTTTTTTAGTTTTAAAAATAGCTTATAATAAACAAAAAGTAATGAATCCACAATTAATAATTTGTATAGTTGTCCATGAAATTTATGTTTGGTTTAACTGATTTAAAAAAAAAACTCTTTTAAAATACAACAATAAAAATACTCACAACTAAAGTAAATCCACCAAAGCAAATGAATATGGAACTCATAAAAAAGTTTAATAGAAAAGCGGGAGCAACGGCAGGTAGGAATTGATTACAAACACTAAAAAAAATGGTGTTTAGCTTTAAAAGTATTAACGTTATTTGAAATACTTACTTGATAATATCTATATGCCTTTGTATAAGACCATTCAACCTTTCTTTGATAATTGCGTTTGTTGCTTCGTACTCTTCTTCGCCCATGACCGTCCTTTCTAGAATATTTCTTTGATTTTCCTTTACCAAATCTTTAAGGCAGTCATTCAATATGTAAATGTGAATATAGACTTGTGTCATTATTCCCATCAAGAGTAGTTCACAGCCAAGATAGGCGATGATAACGGAAGATGTGGATATAAATTCTTCAACATATCGTATGACGTAGTTATCCGTCGGCAAGTACATGTCCACGGGGAGGATGTACCTCAATTCTCTTTTCCACACCTTTGTCTCTATGAACATCACGAAAAATGGCGAGAAGCAAAAGCTGGTTCCGCAGACGAATGCCGTGGTGAAGAGTATAACTGTCATTCTTTTTGCAAATCTGTAAGGTTCCTTGGACAGCTCCAGCATATTCTTGGACATGGCGTGGATGTTATCCTCGTACATGTTATGGCGAAGTTTTTGGATCACAGCGTAATATGTGTCGTTGTATTGTAAGACGAGCACGAATTTGACAATCCCGAGGGAAGTAGCGCCCAAAAGGCCAATTTTTTCCACAATATCCAACAAAGTTTTGCTCAAAGCCAGGTACACCGAAAATACCAATTGAAGAGAACATGTGACGACGAAAACGAATGACCAAGCTAATTTGATTTTCTGCTGGCGGCTCTTATTAGTAAAAGGATACAGTCCTACCCATGACAATGTCATGAGAATAGGACGAATTGACGCATCGAATTTTTCTTGAAGAATTTTTGTATCTTGTTGGTATTTATTTCTTGCAGACATTTTTTGCTATTTGAGCTATTATGATACCGTTCACTGCTTTATATACAACAAAGATCAAATATTTCAATGAGTCCATAGACGGCGCGTACCTCGAACAAAAAATAATCACCTTTTAATTCAATTTCAGGATCTAAATAATCGATAACTAACTTTGATATAAAAAAAGTGTTTGAATAATCAAACTAAAATTATAATATATGTTTTGTTCAATTATAAAATAATAATATAAGATGGGCAACGATTTTTTGTAAAAAATAATATTAATAAAGTAAATTTTAGTAAGAAATTCCATAAATTTATTAAAAAATGTTAGGTATATTGCACATTGTAAATCAGTTGTATACTAATAAAATTTGGTTTTAAATTACTATATTACTTTTATATTTTGTTATTTATTTATTAGAATTTTTTGTGAAAACGTCTTTCCGATTCCCGATTTTCTCGATTTTTTTTGTGTTTTTGATCTAGGATTAGACATTTTTCGTACAAAATATTGTTAAATTTGAATAAAATTGCATAAATTACATCTACGTCTTTTGAACAGTTTTTTGGTTACTTATACTTTGCAAATTATTTAAAACATGCAAATACCTCAGCGAATTATGGTCTTCTTTGAAATGTCCATCATTATAAGGAGGTCCATTTAAATTATTTACAGTAATAAGTGCCAAGTGACAGCTTAACGACATCAAACACAGAAATTCGAAATTGCCATAGTTAAATCTTGATATGTTCTTCAATGTGAATTTTCATTGAAAGTACGTATATTAATCATCGAAGTAATCATATAATTTAATCTCTCAAACTATCGGTCTTATTTTCGTGGTGCTCGCTTGATGTATTGACATGGGGCTTAGTGATGATCATTATTCTGGTTATTCCCCCTTGTATGTTTCTTATAAGTCGAGCAAATAATAGTGATCGACCCTTTTTTATAGAATAAAAGGTATCGAGTTCCCAGAATGACGTATGGACCAGTGCTCGATTACGCCACTTTTGTCCGGTGTCCAGCGAACGACATCAAATGCGATAAACGTGTGGGGATTTTCCCCATAATATACTATTTAACATCACATTATTAGACTATTTTTTTATATTATTAATAAAGAAAGTAAAATATATTTTAAAAAAATCTGAAAATTGACGCTATTGGGAATGATGGTGCACAGAATTTTCACTACTTACCTAAGACACATTTTGAGGAATATTATAAATCTGAATGTAATGTAATATAAAATAATATCGTTATAATTATAGCAATAAAAATGACTCAACAATCGATATCCTTTTATCTGTCTTCACAGTCCTGAATGATTTTACTATATTTGTGCTTCACAATATTTTTGTTTTATTCATATAATATAAAGTAATATTAACTTTATTTAATTTTTATTATTATTTATGTATTATATATTTTTTAGAAGTGGTCTACAAGTGGTTTTTTGTATTTTTCCCATAAATTATGTTATGACTTAATTATTTAAAACTTTTTACTTAATTATTTTAAATATCAATTGATTGTACTCCGTATTAAAATAAGTAAAAGACTATGTCTATAAACTTAATATTGTAACATCTATTCATAATGTATCAAAACATTGAATGTAAATTATATTTATAAATAAATTGTATAATAAATCGATATCCTTGCACGATATTCTCTTGTACTTGACATACCAATTTATAAGATCTAAATATCATTCAATTCGTGCAATCAGTAGATAAGGAATCTCCTGTCCATCTCTGAAAAAACATATATTTAAGATATTTAATTGTTTTCTACATTATACTGAAAAAAATATTATAACCGTTATTCCAACGTCCGTTTACATCAAATTTTTGGTTCTTAAGTGCAATTCAATTAAGTGATTTTGATGGGTTGTACGTGTAATTTTTTTTAATTATTTTTTTTTTATAAATATTCGTTAAATGTTATTTATCATAGTCATAGGTTAAAAGATTATACTATAAATTACATATAAGTGAAATTTCGGTTCAAATATAAGCGAAAAACATATCAAATATTTTTATTATTAATTTTAAATTGAAAAATAATTAAAAATATTAATTAAGTATTTAACAGACACAAAATACACGTGACAGTCACTGACAGTACTGAGTACTTCAAAGAAATAGCTGATTCAAAGATGGTGGACCAAACTCGAAACCAAAAGCACTATTTTAATTTTTAATTTATTATAAAAAAAATATCTATTTTCCACTTATTCTTGCGATACCATCTCCTAAAATATTCTGAGTTTGTTTACGTCGATCATGTATATATAAATATAATTGTATTTACCTAATCTTAGATACTTATATCTCTTATTTTATCATACTGAATCACTCAAATAAATATTCGCTCATCGGTAGAAGACTATTCAATCCTAATTATCATAATTTCAATCTCTCTGCTTTTTAATAAATATCTCGATTCGAAGCAAATTTCATGCAGTCACGGAAGTATAAGAAACTTATTTGATTCCATTTAATTCAGTTGAGCATTGTTATGAATCTGATTAAGTTTATAGGCCACAATATAAAATTAAATTCCGCCCTCTTCATAATTGATTTGTATGGCTCACTTGCGACACGTGCTTTACAAAATTGAATAATCGTATTGAAGATATTGTGTTCGAGTGCACCTGAAGATTCACCTTTAATGTTCTCTTCATGATCGAATTAGGCGCACATCGACAATGACAAATATTTCCTCGAACAGGGGTGGGGTTGCGTATTTCGTAAGTCATTTATCAAATATAATATATGCCAGATTTATCCCCTACCATTGACAGGGGTTCGTCCCGGGTGGCGTTATTTCTATTATACGGTCTCTCTTTCTCATTCTGTTATCCAATATCAAAGTCTCGATGTACGATGTGAAAAATGTGCACCTCTACTGAGAAAGATTCCGAACTTAGATATGTATATATGAATGTGAAGTACTGCAAGGAATCGCTTTTGTACGATTTATCATACACATCCTTTTGGCACTACATCCAACCCACTAGCGAAACTTTCAGGATATTTATATGTCTCTAAAGCATCTAAAGTTTCCCTGAAATTGAATCTGGCATGGATTTATATGATCGTTTTGTCGAAAGATATTTGGAATTCTTATCACCGTTGGTAAATTTCCTTATAATAAATATAATTTAAAGGCACAGTAAGAAAGCTCCACACAATAGTTCTATACAGGGTGAACTTGAAATAATTGAGAATATTTTAGGGGGTGGTAGGGTATCGTAAGAAAAAAATATTTAATATATTGTTTTATTAATTAATATTAAAAAATAATTATTAATATTAATTACGTATAACAGAAACATTATACACGTAACAGTCACACCTGAGTACTTCAGAGAAACTGTTGATTTCAAGATGGTGACCCAAACTCGATTCCAAAAGCACTTTTAATAATATTAATTATTTTTTAATTAATAATAATAAAAAAAATATAGATTTAATATTTTTTGCAACTATTCTTACCACCCTTAGTAGTCCACCCTGTAAAGGTACATATTTCGATAAAAATATTCTATATTTGTATTAAAAAAATGCATTTTAACTCATTTGGAAAATAGCTATTAGGTGTTTTAATTATAAGCCTTATTTTATAAACATATAAATTTACACATAAAAATTTTAATTGAAAAATACATTTGTCTAGACAATTTTATTTTGTTTTTTGTCATAGAGACTCTTTTTGTAAAAGCCCTTTTGTGTGATAAATGCCTAATCAAATAAATAAATTGAATCTGGATTATAAAATATTCAAATAATAAGCGATAAGCTCAATATGAATATATTGAAACATTTTTATCTATCTGTGCAAGTATGTATTTTATCATTATGGTGCAAATTTATATATAAAACTTTACCTTAAATCAAGAATATACATATATATTTAACAGAATCACGGTTTTTTATATTTTTTAATGAAATTCAAAAGCAACTAAGATTAAAATTTAAACTTCACATGTCTATTTCGTAGAATTAATCACATCAAAACACACGCATATGTAAAGGGAGGGATGATTTGCGGGCGTAGTCAGAAAATAAAATTAAATATTCAAACTCATCAAACAGTCTTGTTTGACTGAGTAAGGTTTTTAAGTCTCAATCCGAACAAAGCACAAAGGGAATTAAATAAATTTTGATGCTTTTACGCAGATTCAATATAAAAACATCTTATACTGAGCATATATTTATATATATATATATATATATATATATATATATATATATATATATATATATATATATATATATATATATATATATATATATATATATATTTATATAAATTTTTTAATTAATTTATATGGTGTTTAATTAAGGTTATACTTTTAACGCTTTGGAGGAAACTATTGCATAGACAATTAATTAATGATTATCGGTCGACACATAATTCCGAAATAATTTATTTGAATTGTAGACAGTTGTGGTGATTTATGGTAAATATAAAATTTGTAATTGCACAAACCGATATTAAGCCTCTTCATTTTATAATAATTTTACTTTTAAGAACCCTTCTTCTTCCTATAATAACCCTTCTTAAAGTTTAATTATTTACTTAATTAACCCGGGGTTATGATCACAACTCGAAGTTGGATGGCATTTTAAAGTATTTATATTGCCAAAAGAACTTTTAAAGAATAATTTCTTAAAAAATTCAATATGTACAATATGTTACAATATCATGAATTTCGTAGTACGTGGGTATTTTCAAATATTCATTAGATATTGGAGCATGTAAGTTTTTTTTAAATACATTCATACGTTATATTAACAACAGAATATGAACCAATATCAAATTCGACATTACGTTTGTCGATTTGAAATGGAATTTTCTTCATAGTCCAAATAAGTGCTTGGCGCGCAGTAAAATGGTACATTTCGTACATCTGGCTGTTTTCGTTTATTGTTTCGAAAGCAAACTTCTCTTATATGGTATCGAATTTGCAAATATCGACGAGGAGTTGCTGCCAAACGGCTTATGAATATCAAAACCTTTGAACTTCATTTCCATTTGAGCAAAGTTAATCTGACGGCCATCGAATATGAGAGTGTTTCTCGTATATCATGTCTATGGCTGAAATTTTAATAAAAAGTCAATGCCATGCCAATATAATCGATATTCCTTTGACTGCATTTCATATTAAGTCTGTCTTAAATAAAATATAAACTACTGAAAATCATTTGTATTTATCATAGAAAAGTTTACAATTCTTTGGGCAAAATTATAATAAAAAATATGGCATTTACAACTGAAATAATTATAATAGGTTTCACTAAAAATAAGGCAGTTATTATTTATAATATTTTTAATAATCATTTCTAATATTGCATAAACATTCTTATACCCATTTTCCTCCTAATTCACTTCATTTGATAGAATTCACCCTCTCCAATATACTAGTATTGAATAGAAATAGGGGTAGGTTATTATTTTGTTTATATACATTGCGTATTACATTTTTTACAATTTAATTATACGTAAATTATTTTATTCATTTAGACCTTTCACCATGCAGGTGTTTCTTTTAAATTTATCTATATTTTTATTCTCTTTTATTTAATATGGTAATTTATTAAATAAATTGAATTCGCTTTGAAGGAGGCCTTTCAATTTTTTCCATTACCGAATATCTTTATCTCTCATAATAAATTTATCCAAATAGCCTTATTATAATTTTTATATAAATAATACGTATGCTCTCTTGAACATATGAAAAATTATACCATTATGGTATTTTCAAATAAATGACGAGTCATTTTGAATGGTATCAAAGAAGCATCCTTTAAATTAAAATGAAATATAAATAATCGACATTAAAAACATCATAAAATTTCATCATCCACCTAAGCTTCTGATTTTTCTATGTAGTTTTCCTGCTTTTTATATATGAGATGTAAGGCGTGTTTGATGGAGATACTTGGCTTTGAATATATAATAATAATATGGGCTTTGAAGTGAGGCCCCCGTCATTTCTTCAACGACATTTAAAGAGACCTTTACTTTATCTTGTTTCCCCCTGTTCAATACGCGTGAAACTGCTATCCAAAACATCCACCCTGATAAAAAGAAAACAAATATTAGGCATTATACACCGTAAAAATATACCTATGCTTAAATCATAAGAAAATATTCGCAAATCGAATTTTTAAATCAGTTTATTATTTTGAGATCTTCTCTAAGTAATATAAATGTCTCCAATTTATTTTAAAAGGCGAGTTTTTATTCAAAGTATAGCGATACTGCCACCTGTGTCTCACGCTTCATAACGCTATAAAGAATGTCACATCATTTGAGACCAATAAATAGTGAGAATAATATATTAAAGATAAAATACGGCATTTTTAAGCATACTAAATTAGCTTAAGTACGCTTACATTTCAGGGTGATATATTAATTAAGAACTTTGCGGAAAACCAGCAGATGTTACAAGGATTAATTTTTTCCAAAGACACCAACATATCATGCTCTTGATAGAGAAATGTATTTATTTGTATGTGTATTGTTAAGAGCTGCGATTTATGTGATTTTTTATTTTTTTCTCAATTATATCACAAATTATATTATAATCACAAAATTGGGGTTTTTCCGCCAATGTCTCAAATTGCTTTTTCATCAAGGTTCGATATAAAATCATGCTTTATAATTACATTACAGGATTTTTTTATATCAAGATGGTGTATACATTTAATGTAATAAAAATAAAACCAACCTTAATTGGTAATTATTTTCACATTTATTTATTTAGTTTATTGGGTTATGTTAGTATTTGTTATTTATTTAAACCACTTTGGCATATTATTCTTATGACATTTGTATTCAAAATATAGGTTTTTATTTATGTACATAATTATCAAGGTATAGGCGTTTTAACCATTTTTAAATAAATTAGATTAATTATTGGCATTGTGACATTTATTATTTTTTCATTCAGGAATTATTTTAGTGTTGATCGATCGATCGATTATAATATGATGATTAAATCAGTATTTTTCTAGGTGTAATCAGAATACTAATTAAACCATATAACCATTCCCTCAAAATATAATTTTAACTCAATTTTCTAGTAAATATTTGTACCTTATATTAAAGTCTCCTCACTTTGGGATACAAGAGATGTAATATAGTATGCTCATGTGTTGTGACAGAATGATGTATTACGATATGAAGTCGTCCAATATGGTAAAGAAGTCAGTGTTGCTGCTCCTCATCATGGGGGACCATACAAAGACATGGGGTTCATATCGATACTGACTCGCGATGTCATTTTTTATAGGATTACGATGTTTATTATTTTCACCCTTTCATATGATATCACGCTCGTCACTTGGAAAATGTGAATAAAAAATGAAGCGTCTAATAATATCCAAGAAAGTGTTTTTATCCCACAAAATTACTAAGAAGAATGTATGAGTAATTTATAAACTTATTCAAAAAATATTTTTTACATATAATTGTTAACCTATTGCCTAGTGCAGGACTCGAACCTGTGTCTACTAATATGATGGCTACCCTAACCACTAACCTTAGCTTAAATACATATCTCGAAAAATACACATTATACACACTTTTCCTCACTTTTAATATCATAATTTAAATTATTCACATTATATAAGAATAAGAGATAAAATGATATAGAAAATTATTGTAGTCATTTATTTTATAAGCCGAAGGATAATTTAAATTATAATAAATGTAACAAATTCTGTTTCGAGTGAGTGCTATTCATCTTTTGATGAAGAAAAACTATGTGAAATTTCATTCAAATTATATAAGCAATAAATAATATTCCTCTTTATATTTTGAAAAGGTTCATGCAATTAAGTGCATAAATTTTTTGCATGGTTATTCAATTTATTATATATTCTTTTATTATCATTGTAATAGCAATCTATCGAAACATCCAAGATATACATTACATACCATCTGATTATTAAAATTTATAATTCTTATTTTATTTTACAATATATTATATACAATAAATTTCAGACTGCAATATCGCAACAGCATTACAGGAGGTATCCCAAGGCGCTATGGCGATACCGTTGTCCTAAATAGAGTATAATAATTTCTATCGAAATTTGGAATCAGTTCATTTGGTTGGATATAAATTGATTTTTTATGAACTATTTTTATGAATATCGTACATAGTTTCCGTACAGAGAGATAAGACGATATATTTCAATCGATTGAAAAATTACATTCGGTTCACGGTTGGCGGGGTAGAAAATGGAGTCAATTACTGAATGGTGGTCAATTTAAATCGAAATTGCAATGTGGATGGTTGGTGGTCACTTTTATTCCCGATTTCGTCGTTGAATAGACAAAATGTCCATTCATGCGAGAATGCCACAAAAGACTATTGGGGTTTGGCCCCAAATAAAATTACAAACCTTTCAGAGACCTCTCAAATACGAATCACTTTTTATGCGGTTCAGATACGATAAGCTACCCATCTGTTGGCTTAAAATAAACTATATTAAATTATTTGAAAAACAAATATAATAACGTAAGATATTTTCTCTATTAGATCATCCCAAAGATCATCTATGTAAGTAGTTTTAATTTAGGTAGATATACTGTGACCACATAATAAGAAGTGTATGTAAAAAAATGCAGCCTCAATGGAATATTGCTTTTGCTTTTACCAGATAACGGTATTTGTAAATTTTATAGGATCGTTACACACGATTGAAACAGAAAGAAATTTACATATAACGATCAGGATTTGCACTTAGAAACGATACTTTGGGGACGCAATCGAGGCGACATTTTGTCTGATAGTTTGTGTATTAAACATTTAGTAAAAAAAAAGTAAATAGTTATAGTTAATCAAGATTTTATTTAAAAAAATAACTTATTCTACAATATAATTAAAATTTATTTCATTCTTGTAGGAATTCAAATTTTTGTTCCTTAACACTTTTACACCCAAGAAGTACAACCGCTCGATTTCGGTTTTTTATAAAACTTCTACATTAAATAAATAATAGTTTCTTATACAGAATTTGATAGAAAATGTGTGGTTCTTTAAACAGAATTTTTGTAGTTGTTAGGAAATTACTTATTATGCTATTTTATTAAACTTATAAATGGCCGTTTTTCTACATGAATTTTCCATAGTTATTAATTGATAAAAATCTAGTGCTTATATTCTTCAAGAACAAATAAAACGAAAGTAATAAGTTTGTGCCACAATCTAATAAAAATATTTCGAAAAGCAATAAATGTGTAATTGCCAATACTAAAAACATTGTTCTCAAGCTAAATAACGTTTTGAGTACAATTCAATAAAATCATAACGCTGTTATTCCAACGTAATTTATACCGTCAGTCATTTTTATTGAGCTGATTATAAAGTAAAATACTCATTTATTGGTTCAATGAATCTCCGTGCATAATAATCGTTTTTGAGTTGTTCGTGTGTATCTTTATTTTAGATGGGTGTAATTTTATTGGCAATAAGCCATGAAAGTAAAGCGCCTCGGCAAGGTTAGTTCGTAAACAAGGGTAATTCGAATGATATCTATGTTTGTTCACCACTGCCTTTTCCCGATGATATTTTTACGTTTTCAATAAATATAAATAGGTCGTAAAGGGGAATAGCTCTTAGTCAGTCAGAAAGTCAAAGCCACTCCAAGGGATCACTGACTGCTTTACATTGCCTCGATTTCATGACTATTCGATATTCAATAAACCTCTAAAATGGTTCGAAAGCCATGAAATATATTTCTAATATACCCTACTTAGAATTGAATCATTAGCAATATTGTATTAATGTGAAAGCCACGGAGCACTATATTAAAATAAATCGGTTGAGAATACTTGATATTGTAATTATTTACGAAATCTAAAAGTTTGTGCATACATATGTATATTATTTTTCAAATGGTTTTGGAGTATATTATTATTTTGTATAATTTACAGGTAAACAATTAAAAATCACAATGAAAACCCTTGGTGAACCATGATTTTTGAAAGAATTCAGTGAACCATTTTGGGAAAAAATATTTTTATTATATTTTATACCTATATATTGTGTTAAACATATTGTATGATTTTACAAGTGGGTTTTTTCCTTTAAATTATGTTATGAATAATTAATAATTTTAATTACCAATTTATTGTACTCTGTATTAAAATAAGTAAGAGATTTAGTATATAAATTTAATGTTGTAACATCTATCAAAAAAATTATATGTAAATTACATATATTTAATAAAGAAATTGTTTAATAAAATATTGTATGATTCACAGCACTTTTAAATGATTGATTAAGTGTTAAGAGTGAATTATTTTATTATACAGATTTATGTTATTATCAAAATCTAGCTTTTAGCTATTTTAAGGAATATTCGATATACCACTATCAAATTAATAATAAGTTATTTTATAATTTTGTTCTGAATTTTGGACATCGATACACTATTGACTAGAAAACAAAATAGGAACTCACGACAACGATAAATATAATAATAATATACGTATTAATATTTATGTTGATTGTGTTAGTAACTCATAACTCCTTTCAATGATTGATTCAGTGTTAAGAGTGAAATGAATTTCCTATTCCGATTTATGATATTATTAAAAGCTAACTAGGGTTTTAGTTATTTCAAGAAATATTAGATATAGGTACCAAATTAATAATTATGCGTTATTTTATAATTGTGTTTTAAATTTCGGGCATCGATACACTCTTGACAGTAGAAACACACTTTTTTGTAATAAATAAATCCGAATAACATGAATCAAAATTGAAACTCATTAGAACGATATTAGAATGAAAAAAAAAAGTATTATTATGATAAGGATTTTTTCAATATATGGTGTAAAAAATACTAATCGAGTGTAGAAGCTTTACGATGGTACATAACTTAAAATAATGGTATATATGAGGCATTTTGGTACCTCAACTTAATATTTCATGTGCGATAGCCTGGGAGAGCCGTTCGAACTATTAAAATTATAACTAGAAGCCATTAGAAGTAGTTTTACGATCGTGTCCAAAAACAACGATAAATTAAGCTTTGTTTATTGGCTGCGTGGGGGGTGGAGTGGTTGGGGTTGGTATTTGTGGGGTTGCACTCACCCCATAGTCGAACACATCCTCCGTGTTTTATCACATTCACGCCGGGTGTTTTATGATTTGAACCGTTTATTGTTTCAACACTCGTAATGCACTAGTGAGCAATACAGTGTTGGGATGATGATATAAAAGAGCTTTTGAAAAATCTGTCGTCGGGTGGTTGATTGTTCTGTTTTACCCTATTGCACGGTAATAAAGTGTTAACAGTTCGAATTCGAATAAACACCTTATAAACAGTGTCGTTGACCTTTTTCATTGTATAAAAATATAAGGAAACATGAGACATTTTAAAATGTCCTTCTCAACTATTAAAGCTTCGAGAATATTATTTATGTACACTGATATAAATCTATACGAGCCAGTAAAAATATAGAAATCTATTGGCATATCTTAATTAAATACTCTTATTCAAACTATTATTTTTTATGTGGTTCTAACCCCAAAATATGTTTCATCTAACTTTTAGAATTCAAATTAAATTTATACTAGATATTTTATATTTATTACAGCTTTTAAATTAATCTCTTGTGATTTTAAAATTAAAAAAAAAAATATTACTATAATTTCTTGAAGTAACTGCACTGCACATGTTGTAAATAATAATTAAAAAAGAATAAGCATTTATTAACTTAAATTTTTTCGTTTTATTTTATTCATAAAATGTAACATAATATTATGAATAATACCATCTCATAAAAATCAAACCACATTCTGTTGAAAGCAACCCATTATTAAAATAATTATTTTTGAGTATTTAAAAAAAAAAATCAAAGGTGATTCCAATATAATTAAATAGTTTTTTTTATATAATTTAAAATGTCGATGAATTCATCGATGGATGTTGAATGTGAATTTTATTACCATGTATGTAGTAATTTGGAAAGGGGACACGCGATTATGTCGTTCAAAGATGACTACGAATAGTGCAATGGCACTTTGGCTTTTATTTTGTCGAATAATGTACCAGCCATAAACATTTTTATAGTGGTCTCGCTAATTATGGTATAAATCTCATGGAAGCTCCCTGAGGAATCCTTGTGTGTAGCAGGAATCATTTCCGTATAATTGAGCTTGGGCACCGAACTAAATGACCATGTGCTTAGTACTGACGGATGTCGTCTATTTTGGACAATATATAACTTCATAAACGCCATGTATCTTGAAAGAAGCTTTGCTTTGGATTTATGCAGGCTTAAAGAGGACATTGTAAATATTGTATTTTCGATACTCCATTCAAATATATTATAATCTCCGGTACTCGTTTGTAAGACACGTCCACTTTCCTATATCACGGTTCGTCTCACAACCCTTTACCTTATGTCAACTATATCCCACCCTCTATAAATTATTTTAATATTTTAGTAGTGTAGAATTTAAGTTGAAAAAAATCTAACAATTTCTGTCAGCTTCATTTGAAAATGTAAATTTTCCAATAGATTAATTTAAGAATTAGCGATACCACAGATTTTTTTTTCTGGAAATTTTTACATGAAAGATTAATTACTCTTTTATTTTTAAATATTGGCAATTAGTTATTAGTTAGTTAGATAAGTTCCTAATACAAAATCTATCTTCAAAGTGATTGTAATATTAAAGTCAGTCCTATGTTAAATATATTTCTTTCTTTAAACACTGTTTATTGTAAATTTTTTTTT